>JAPEVF010000321.1:0-50119 GCA_029747585.1 Pleurotus djamor | reverse complement strand
GTATGCCACAGGAAATTGAGGATATGTTCAGACCATTGCTTGCAAACAAGACCATGAGATCGGTAATCTTCTGTATCTGAGAGCACTAGGATAGCCTGGAGCAGTTCTGGAACACCCAGAGTCTTGTGCACAGAAGAAGTGTAAGTGTCCATCATGGTTGAACGTTGAACGTTGAAACTAGGGACGCCTGCGTCGTCAAAAAAACCCTTGCTTGCTCTTTTGGTACTTTGAAAATGGTGGATGGTGTGCGCAAACATTGTATAAAGTCTAAAGAATGATAGGATTTATGTGAAGCATTCCATAGCTTTGTAGCCCGTAATTTGGATCACATCGTCTGTTCACGTTTGCACGAACTGACCAAAGACAGATTTATCCAACTTGGCAGCAATGAGCGGGTGCCATGAAACTCAGTATCCTAGTCGATCTTCAATTCATTATTCGTCGGCTCTCACCCGACCAGACAAGTACTTCTCCACGGTCGCGTCCCATCTCACAGTCTGCCTTCATAAATTTCTTGGACGCTCGACGGTCTCCAGAGCCTCCTCCGTTGATGTCAAGACATTCTCCCAAATATTGAGTAAGTAATGGGAAAAAGCATTCAACGGCAAAGACATGGCCGTCGACAAGGGAGAGATCACGACTGGTTTTGGACGCCTTGGAATCGGGAGGCGAGGTGAGGACGATTTCGCCCAAGATAAGATCCACAGTCGTCACCTAAGCTGAGTGTCGTAGTCTGAGATTAGGTCGCTCAAAGCCTGGTAAGAAAGGAGTCGTCTGCGAAAAGTCGGGATAATCAAAATTCGTGGTGAGTTTGTTCAATCGATCGCTAATCTCGTTGCATGAAGGTTCTTCTACACGGGAACGATTTGAGACATCGGAGATGGCGATGGCGACGCGGGAAACCGAAAGAGTGTTTACTTTGCGGGAGTCCTTAGGATGACATACTCGCGATGACACGAAGGACTGGATGACACGACGAGGATGACGTGAAATCAGCAATTTAGGCAATTTCGACTGCCTAATAAGGAAAGGAAAAGACATGACAAGTCGATAATGACGTGGTTTAGCGTGCGAAATTCGACTCGGGCATTTCGGATTACTAAATAAGGCGAAGATGAGAGTTGAGAGACCTTGCAAGCAAGGTAATGTCACTGGCACAAACTTATCGTCAACATTGACTCGCTCGAATTTGCGCGTTCTCTACTTCCTCAACGCGCGGTTTTCGTTTCTCAGATATCTTCTCCGAGAGCCCTGGCCAACTTTCAAGAATCACTAGGCCCATTTATCAGACAAGATGGAAAGTCAAATGCAATCAATTGCCCCGTCTCGTCCTTCCTCTGATTCCTACGCACCTCCTACAAACACGCAAGGACCTATACCTCTTTTTGATCTACACCTCAAATTTATTGCCGACTCGTATATCGCCTTTTTTCAGGAACGGTGCGTGCAAGTGGATGTTGGCTTTCAACAAGTTCATGGCTTACGAGATGAATGTTCACAGTAAACGGATAGAGGAAACCTAGTATGTCCCCGTTTACTATGAATCACCTTTCAAAGTCTTATTTAAGGGTGTCCCTCCGCTTCACTCAGTGTCGATTCGCTTATGAGACTTCACCGGAAAGCCAAGGCGATCGATTCTTTTCTGGATGACCGGTCGCCCAATTCGCCCATTTCTCCACACCCCAATTCGGTCTACCATGACCAGATCACAACGGCGCGCTCAGCTTGGGCAGAGGCCCGCGATAGCCTCGAGCGTGAAGCGCAGACTCGCAGTGCATTCCTCAATACATTATCAGTCGATTGCCTGAACCCGCTCACCGCCCTTCGAGAGTCACAAGAACGAACAAGGAAGCGAATCAAGGAGGACCTCAAAGACTCTGCCGCAAAATATCAAGAGTTTGCAGACAATGTCTTGCCAAAGCTGAAGGGGAGGTACTCCAGGCGGTTTGGAGAGGTTGAAGAGCTCCGCGGAGGGCCTGAAATGAGGAGAAACGTGGCCATGCCTCCGCCAAGTGGTCCTTCTCAACATAACCAATACGCGAACCTTGGTGTGACCCCGCCTGTGTCTGCTCCCGCCCACAACGGTGCATTTCCCCTAGCCACAGCCACATCGATCCCAGCATCGTCCGTGGGCCGCCCGGTCGTTACATCCCCCCAGCCCTTACGCGCACTTGACAGGCGTCCGTCTGGATCCACGAAGCCAAACCCAGGTGGGCCTCGTAATCGATCTCCTAGTGCGTCAACTCCGTTTGCCGATCTCGCACAACAAGGCAAAAAGCAATTCGGACACTTCATCACCTTCCTCGATCGGGAAAAGACTAAAGGAAAGCCAGCCGAAGATGCCAATTTCAGAGAACAGTTCAAGGATACTCTGAAAGAAGGTCTTACCGCTGTTCGCTCGATGAACGTGTCTTCTGAAGCTCAAGCTCTCAAAATGGTTAAAGCCAAGCGAGAGCTAGATGAAGCCGACAAGGAGTATCGTAAAGGCGTACACTGGCTTGAGACGCTAAGGCTTCGGAAAACAAAGATCATCGAAGCTGGGTTCATCAGCCTGATCATGTTCGTCGAGGAAGAGGCTCAGGTGATGAAGAATGTCCTTGGACGGTATTCGGATAACGTGATGTAAGTGTACCCTTATTGCAATCATTCCCAGGTTTTGACCCTCTGTAGCGCAACGACCATGACTCAGACACAACTTTACACTCACTTCCGTCATGTGGTGGACAAGATATCCCCAGAGACAGATGGGAAGCGTTTGTCCGCTAGAATACCACCGCTCGACACCATTGTCCCTGAACCAGTTCTGTACGAGGTACGTCTCCCATCTTACCATTAATGGCTATTTTATAACGACCTACCCACGATACCCAGCACGGTCACGTTGGCGAATGCAAAGACCTATTGTTTGGCCTTAGTCTGTCAGACTATGCAGTCGCGAAGGGTCTGCGAGACGGCGAGATTCCGAAGATAGTAAAGATGTGCATAGAAGAAGTTGATCAACGTGGCTTAGAGATGGAGGGCATCTACCGCGTCAGTGGACGTCTGGCAGTAGTGAAACATGTACGTATTTATCCACCTCGAACAACTGATGCTAATATCTGTCCTTTAGTTGCAACAAGAAATTGAGAGGGACGAAGCGGCCTTCGATTTCGTCAACCGCAACCCTCGCGATGACGTATACGCGGTTGCATCATTGCTCAAACTCTACCTCCGAGAGCTCCCTGAGCCGTTGTTCAAGTTTCCCCTTCAGGACCGCATCCAACACACAGAAGCCCTTGGTGCGTCATTCGATCATTTCCCCTTCCTCTTCGCTAACACTGGCTTCTTTAGCCACTCACAAATCAAACAATTTCCCGTTGCTGCGATCAAAGTTCCGTCGGCTGCCACCGATTCACCAGGCGACCTTGAAAGCTCTCATAGAACACTTAGCTCGTGTTGCTGCCAGGGAAGAAAAGAATAAGATGGGCAAGAAGAATCTGGCGATTGTCTTTGGTACGGTTGTGTTTGGCGAGGACGAAAACATGGCTGGTGATAACAAAGACGGCGACGGTCCTTCAGCACCAATGGACGGTAAGGCCATGGGTCAACTGCTGCTGGAAATGTCAACATGGAAGGTACGTTGCTACGTTTCTAGACACTCTGCTGCGACGAACTTTTGTCAAGGACACCCTAATGGAAGATATGATTGCCCATGCACATATCCTCTTCTCCGACGACCAAGCTCCACCAAAAGTAGATGCAGCTGCAATTCCGACTATCCCTGATGAAAAGACACCACCCCCACAACCGGGCGCCGCCCCAGATTTACCCAATCCACATCCTCAGATCGTTACTTCATCATTGCCACCGAGTACCGACCAGACTTCCCCCTCTTCACCCCCTCTTCCCCCTACTCCTGCTGGTGACCCAGCACCTATCGCTTACGGGTCGAAAACTACCAGAGTACTAACGCAAATGCCCAACCCTGTTGCGACTCCGCGCCACAGGAAAACCGCCAGCACGAGTAGTGTACAAGCAGAGGATCCCTCCACGCCTCGACGAATCAATCCATCGACCTCGGCGACGGAAGATTTCACGCCAAAGTTTTCGAGCAAGCCTGCAGGCAGTATCCATCCCTCCGCGCGTAACAATCGCAATGAAGGCAACAACGGTAATGAAGAGCCTCCCCCTCCACCTTTGCCTTTGAGGCCACCTCAGCTTCAAGCATACGCAAACCAATCCCAAACTGATCCTACGCAAATACAACCCGGCGCAGCGCCTTCCTTTGTTCATCCGCCACCGCCTCCACCATTGCCATCTCCTGTCGCGTCCACCATCACTTCCACTGCTTCCACCTCCTCTACGATATCAGCGAATTCTGTAACGTTTCCCCCTTCGAACGGTTCTGGTCGTTCATCACCTACGCCTCCTTTGCCTCCTCGGCCCAGTATCAGACGAAGCCACGATGGTCCAATTAGGAAGCAACTGCATCCACCTCCACCTCCTTCGGAGGTTCAACCTGTGGACAGTAATACGAAGCATGTACCTCTTCCGCTTACCCCCAAGTCGGAAGCCCCACTCGATTTGCCACCAGATCGCTCACCCTCTGCTGATTCAGAAGCTTCGTGGACTTCTGCCATGGACACGGTTGACGATGATATATATGTTGATGCTCCCCCTTCTAAGGCATAGCCTTTGTGTGTATCTGTTCGTGTACTCTACAGGGCACCGGTGTTTTCTTTGACTTCTTTCTGGTGTTCCGAGATGCTCTTTATCCAATTATTATGAGGTGTAAATGTTATTGTATTGTCCTTCGTTGTTGTGGATCATGTTTTCTTCAATGCCAATGATTGATCCAATGATGTGGGTTCTGCCTACTACAAGCACCCTGCGCGACGAATCACGGATATGCATTGGTTGACATCGAGCCTCAGTTGGAACGTAACAGCCATAAGTGGTGATATGCGTCAGTGCGTTTCAACGTTGAACTGGGATACTCGACCAGTATTGTACCATTTGATGATCACGGAATGATGATTGATGGAGCTTGGAGGCCCATCAATTTTTGAATGCTTCGAGCTATATATTTCATGCGCAGGTTGCAGTACACTTGGCCACCTCCATTGTCCGCAGCCCATCCTTTTCTACCTCATCGTACCAGCAGGCCGAGTGGCCAAGGGTTGATTTGCCAGGTTTACTTCCAACTACCCGAGGGAACTTCTCAGCACGTGCGAACTAGAACGCGTATTGCCCACCCGGAACCTGTTCCTTCTCCCGTGTTCGTTTCTAGCCTGTTGCGCGACTGGTAAGAGTTCTTCCTATGATTCGCCTTAGAGGATGATGAATGACTCGCGACTTACCATGGTGATCGCCAACTATTTAGTGACCTCATAGGAGCCCACGCCTAGAAGTTATAAAGCTACGGAACCCCGATTCGTTCTCAATCCAACAGAACAACCCTCTACTTCGACTTCTCAAACATGCGTGTTTTGGTATTAGGAGCTACTGGAGCGTTGGGCATCGAGGTGGTTCGCGGGTTATTGGCGGCCAAACTTTCTCCGACCGTGGTCGTCTACGCACGTTCTCCAGAGAAACTCCCGAGCGATATCTCGTCTGACACCCGGGTTGTTGTTATCAAAGGCGGGCTCACGGACAGAGATGACTTGGAGAAGGCGTTGGAAGGTGTTGACGCTGTCGTATCACTTCTGGGACCTATCGTAACGAAAGGACCTTTCCACCCCTCCGGAACCCCCATAGCCAAAGGCTACGCCATCCTCGTGGAACTGATGAAGAAGTTATCCATCAAACGACTTATTGCACTCGGGACCGCGTCTATCACAGACCCCGAGGATAAATTCGACCTCAAGTTTGCGGCACTGGTTGCTGGTGTAGCGACCTTTGCTAGGTCTGCGTACAAGGATGTTGTGGCTTGGGGAGACGTGATACGCAAGGATGGAGCAGAGTTGGATTGGACGATCATGAGGGTGCCGGTTTTGACCAGCGATGCGTCGAAGGCTTACGGTGCGGGTTATATCGGACATCCTGGGACGAGTATGTGGTTGTCGCGAGCTGCAGGTGCTGCATTTGCAGTGGAAGAAATTGAGAAGAGGGAATGGGTGAAGAAGGCACCCTTGGTCCATTCTGCGTAACGTCAGGGTCTACTTGTTTGTCGGGTATGTGACCACTAGTGCTCCAAGGCAAACGCTGACCCCACTACTCCTTTGCTAGGCTCGTTTGCTATTTGTTTGTTATCTTGATAGTTGTGTGTGATACTAAGTAGACTATGAACTCTATTACTGTGTATAAATTATGTAGATGCTGGCGTCCAATCTGCCACTTTTAGTAGATCCTCCCATTTGAACTCTTCAGGTCGCTCGTGGAATAACTGCAAAAGCCTCTGAGGTTCGCTGACCTGCGAGCCATCGTTCCCCCAGAGATAGAATCTCTGGAGAGCCATCAAAAGTAGTTGGGCATCCTCTTGAGAAACCATGAAACTCCCGGACCCAGATCCAGGCGTAACTTCGCCGCGTAGAAGTACGAGGTTGTGAGTCGAAGCCAGGTCAGTATAATTTGTGGCAACCAGATACGGCGTTGCGAATGATTGGCGAAGTTTATATTCTTGAAGAGGCGTGAACAAAATGGTGGAGACGTCAGGGTTGTTTGAAGCCGTTGAATGAGTGGGCTTCGAAGCAAAAGGATCAAAGGTAGGAGACGGGGCAGGAGGAGCAGGATGGAAAGCCCATTGTAGGAAGTAGAACTCGTAAGCGTCCTGTCCCTCCGCTCCGGTTTCGGTAGGCTGATCAGCGGATGACTTCGCTCTTCGTATTGGGACAACGAAAGACGGGTATTTTGCGCCGACCTCAGCCATTTTTTCGTAGACACTCAATGGAACAGATGCGCAGACAAAGCCGCGACCTGTGCCACCCGAACGCGACATGTGGTAGGCCGTCCAGAGTGATGATATTTGCTCCGGAGTATGAGGCGTAGAAAGTACCTTTTCCAAATTGAGGAAAGAGTTTAGAGGCTAACAAGAGGGTAGTAAGTCTCGAGGCTCAAGTGAGGTCGTTCAATTGCCTAAACAATCGCGACATACTTTGATGGGAGAGCTATCCTTCCGCTCCTGGCTTACTCCAGCAGACGCGCTCGACGGAGTAGCTGGTTTAGCATTGGTGGTGGGTGATGATTGCGGGGTTCGCTTGGCGCGTTCCTCCTCAAGCTCTTTACGCAGTCTCAGCCGTTCCGCATTCTGTTGCTCCTTCGCTTTCGCTCGGAGGTCGTCCACGCTCAAGCCTTGCCTGGAGAGCATGAGATGAGTAAGAATCCCAGGAAGTAAAGGGTCATTTACTCACTTTTGAGCGACTTGCTGTAGCTTGTCTACATATCTCGACTCTAAAGGGTTTGCGTTGGTCGAGAGGGACCTTTTGATGGAAAGTTGGATGGAACGGGAGGGAAGTCGAGAGCGGAATGAAGAAAACATGGTTAAGCGCTCGGTGCTCTTCCGTGTAAGCGCCAATGGCTTGGAAACAAAACCATCAACGCATCGCCATCCCTTCACTATCAATTTGTTTCAAATCATCATCATGGGGATCGTGGATTACTCGGTTTCGGTCGCTCTGGTATAAGATGAATAGCAGCCCGTTATCGACTCAGTACATGACAGACCCAGGTGGTCGATGTTGCCCCAACATTTAGCATCCCTTGTCTTGTTCTTCTCGCTTTTACCCCATGTCCTCTCGATTAGCAGGAATGTCACTATCGATGATTCGCTTGGAGACCCTGCGACTGGTACCTTCATTCAGTACCATCCACCGGAAGCATGGAATGATGGACGGGATTGCAATGCGTGCACCGCGCATCCTAGCGAGAGCATGCTCTTCAGAGTAAGTCCTTTTGTAGATATGATCATCTCAAAAATCTCATGCAGATCCTTATAGCGTACTTGGACGGACTCTACCTTCAATAGAAACCCTGGAAGTAATTCCTTCCCAAACACCGTGCTCTCAGCTTCGGTTACTTTCAATGGTGAGATTATTCATTTCTTGCGAATTGCTTAGCCCTCTAATCATACCATCAGGAACTGCGGTATATGTACAGTGTGCGCTCGCCCGTACAAGATCTTCTCCTACGGGTGACTCGGATATGACATTTCTTATCGACGGTCAAATTGCGGGGGCCTTTGCACGAGATGCGCCTGGAGAGGATGGGTATGACTACAATGTCACCGTATTTTCTAAGACAGACCTTTCCCCGGGGGTTCACTCCTTGGTCCTACTAAACGGGCATGTCAATGGGACAAAGGCACTCGTTTTGCTAGACTCCATCATTTATACGTAGGTATCCCAGCGTTGTCCTCCCGGCCATTTCAGCTTATGTTGTTCAGCCAGGACGATGGTCAGCCGAGTAGTCAGCCAAGTAGCGCATCCACCACCTTCACAACCACTACTACGGCTACCCCAACATCGCTCAATGACAATAGTTCACCTTCTACCTCTATCAGCGTCTCGGTTGTTCTTGCATCAGTTTTTGGAACTCTGGTGCTTATCATCCTTTGCGTTCTTGCTTTCCTCCTCCACAAACGCAAGCGGAAGCCCCCACATCTCAATGCGACGCCTTTTGTCATGCCTTCAATGGCCGAATTCTCGCCTCGATCAACCGAAGACTCCTGGACGAGCGTTTATCCAGAATCCTCCTTTCATCGTTCTTCCATTTACACCTTCTCAAATGGACGATCTACCAGATCAGAGTCCTCCTACCCTGCGCCTCGGAGGATGTCTGCCCTCTACACGATTCACTCGCACTCATCCAACTTGGGCAGCAGCGGCGGCGGCGGCGGCGGTAATGACCNTGCCGCCCGCTCCGACTGGCCGACCACCCAAATCTTCGTCAGCATCAAATGGCGCATTCATGACTTCTGATGAAAGAAACTCTCATTTACCACCTGCTTATGGTGCGGCTTTCAGCAATCTGCCGGGACGTTCATAGGACGGTGCCGAGGGGGTAATCCTGATCATAACATGTACAATATCGGCATACAATTTCTCAGATACCCATAATTCAGTATGCTTGAATCCCGACGCAGTGACCCATCCCTTCCTGGTACCTCCCCGTGAGTGATCCATTACCTCGAAATTGAACCCCCCCGAGGCCGGAGATCAACTCATCTGTCAGGCTTCTTTGATTCCATCATGCCTTCATTAAGCTCGACCAAAATCCAGTCGTGTGCCATGTGCTCCATCATCAGCGCATCTCATCATAACTTGAGCAGGACCTGTTTGATGAGCTTCCTTTCATCCCTTTCTTCGCTTCAGCCTGGCTATGAGGTCTGCACCACTTCCACTCATTTTTCTTTTCCTCCTTGGACAGGCTTGCGCCATTCTAAGGAATGTTACCATTGACGATACGTTTGGAGATCCTGAGACGGGCGGGTTCATCACCTATGACCCCGGCGATGCTTGGAACGATGGGGGAGCTTGTGACGCTTGCACGGCGCATCCTGACAACATCGACCTTCTTTACGATGTAAGTTTCCAAAGTTTCCGACATAACGCGCGCTGTCTCAGACACCTTCGTCAGAAAACTTGGAAAGACTCCACTTTCAATACCCAACCCTTCAGCAACGGGCATGGAAACACGGTTTTGCGGGCTTCAGTCTCATTCAATGGTGAGCTGATATGTTGCACTCCTTTGCTCCACAGAATATTTCTTGTGCGCGTGACGTTCGTATAGGTATTGCCGTGTACGTGCAATGTGCGCTCGCACTGACGAAAACCAGCCCTACGGGCGACTCGGACATGACATTCTTCATTGATGGCGAACAAGCGGGCACCTTTGTTAAAGAAGCACCTGGTACTCCCGGATACGAATATAAAGTTATCGTGTTTTCCGCCACGGGACTCCAACCTCAACAACACACACTTACAATCGCCAATGGACATGTCGACGGGCCGAAGGCTTTGATTCTCTTGGACGCAATCATTTACACGTCAGTGGTATTTTCTTTGACTTATTTACCCTCTGTTCACCCAGAATCGTCAGTGTCGATGACGATCAGCCAAATGAGCCTCCGCCCAACGAACCCCTTCTTGGTGACGCTGTCAGCCAAACCTCAGTTACTGTCACCAAGACCATGGAAGCACAGGCGTCGACTTCTTTATCCTCTTCATCCTCCGTCCTTTCCGCAGATAGCACCGATAGCCACCCGCCCAGCACCACTGGGCCTTCGCGATTGGCGTCTCCCTCCAGCGCGCCTGAAAGGCACCCTCCCTCTGGGGGAACCTCTGCAACACCGTCCACGACTGATAGCCCGAGTTCGAATGGCGTCGGTTTGGTCCCCGGTACATCGACACCCCTCAGCCCGGGGGTGATCGCTGCCATCGTCCTTGGGATCGTTACTATTATCATCTTGTTGATTCTCGGCTCCATCTTTTACAAACGACGTAGCAAAGCCAAGCGATCGAAACCTAACACTCGTCTTGCGCGCCATATATCCCCTCTAATGATGGAAATCCCCATCCCCTCGCCTTCAGTGGCCTCCAGCTCACCATCTTCCCATCTCGGCCCGCTTTTGAGTACCTCTCCAATCCGCACTCTGACAATGCTGGATGATGTCGCTTCGCAACTGCATGAGCGGAGTGTCTCATCTGATGCACTGTCCTCGCCATCAAGGTATTCTGATGGTGTTCTAGGGATTCCACCTCCACCTTATGATTCAGGTGAAGGGGCAAGTGCAGCCCTTCCACCTCCAACGGACGTTATTAGACTAAAGCACGACGATCGTATAATGTGATAATTCCAGAATAATGTTCGTGAGCACAATATCTCAGTAGTCTACCATCGCTCCTTCCAAACCCAGCTCCCCAACCTCGAGTGAATGGTGCCTTCTCTGAAGCTCATGGCACCACCACTCGTCAAGATGTCTAGTTCTACAGGGGCAGGAGATTTCCCAGGAGTTGTCCGTGACGAGCAACTCGGTGGCTAGCTCGTTTCCTCTGGGCGATAAGTCAGTCACAATTGACAATGTATTGACAGGCCCTTTCTGATTGGATCACAATCGTGCATCATCTGAGATTCAGGCGTTTCTGATCCCAAGAACTCGAACCTACGAGTATCAACATAACACAAGTATACGTCTGGCATCAGCTAAATAATTCAACCGCACGAGCAAGAACTCTTTCGTAGTCAGGCAGACCACTCAGGTACAGATATGGTTTGACCCACAGCTCCCTGTGCGCGGGGACGTGCTTCTGCAGAAAAGCAACGGCCAAAGCAGTAGCCCAAGCCCCTGAATCCACACCAAGGGGGTTACCAACTTCGCCAATCATCCCCCTGAATGGAGAATCCATTGAAAAGGACCCATTGTGTCGCTGAAGGTTGATCAAATCCAAGACCTGACGGCTTATAGGGATAGCGAACGCGTTGTGATATGACGGAAGCCCATTGAGCTGGTCCGACGAGGGCTCGCTGTGGCCAAGCTTCCATGAAACCACTCGGTGAATCTGTGAATTGCCATCAGGTGTCTTGGTAATGTACACCGGAAGTTCAAGCTGGAAAGGTTCGCCCGTGTCGCCGAGGAGCCCTCGGAGACATACTTTTGTCGGGAGATGATGGTGATCAACGGTTAGACTGACGTATACATTGAGTCTGGTACCAGCGTGGATTTCAGGGAGGAACGCTGGCGACTGTTGATAGTCCCTATGGGGAACACCCCAGTCTAACACAACGCTTCGGAGGTATTGGCTTTGGCTGGCTTGCAAGAGACGAGCACATTTACCCATGATACCTTCGGCGCTCATGGTAAATAAGGCATCTCCATTACCAGCAATGGCAATCTTCTTGCATAATTCCTGGTCTACGGACGGACCAATCCCTAGGACAAACACCCGCATCGGTGCGGCAGGAGATGAAGAGCGGACAGCCCGCTCGACATTCTCAACCTTGGCATAGCGCTAACGAGACGACGTTTAAGAATTTAGGTCAATGAGTAAGGATCAACGGCGCGGGTGAGCTCACGTCGTTGCCATCAGTTATCAAGAAGATTGAAGTGGGTGTCATTTGGTCGTAGAATCCAAATGCCCTCCCCAAAGCGCCTTGAATATTCGTTCCCYCGTCGCCTGATCATTGCGACATGAGTTATCTGGTAGAAGAACATGATCGATCATTGGTAAGAACGATAATAGGATACTTCGACATACTGCACGCTCGAGCGAAGCATCATTGTAAGTCAGACTTGTGTGGGAGAGTAATTTGGAATCCGAGGCAAAGCTGATGATATTGAATGTCGTATTTTGAGCTGGAAGTAATTTGAGAAGCATGGTCAGGGTGTCTTTCGCTGCCTTGATGACGGGTCCCATCATACTACCGCTTCGATCAAGTAGAAATAAGTATTGTTGCGATGAAACTGGCGGCAACGAGAACTTCATGACGAGCGATAACTGGCAAGAGATAGTCTGAGTGAGGGCATCGGGCGACGGTGTCGACAATTCGGCGATACAGCGTGGTGCATCAAGTCCGTCTGCATGAATAATGACGAAGAAGTCTTTATCCAGAGCTCGGCTTGAGGCATAACTAAGTCTTGCTCGTTGTGGAGAATCATCAGTCAGAGTAGACGTCTCTGCATCTTGAACATGAGCAGAATCAACGCTGATGTTGTGAAGACGCCCGCTTGTCTGAATATCGATGTCAATTTTCACTCCAGATCCTTCGCAAACATTGGATACGGAGGCCAGTTGATATGGAAGACGCAGCCTAATTTCGTCAGCGTTGTCGTCGTTCATCAACGTCGCAACGTACTACAGGGGTCCTCATGTAAGTCAATTTCGTCCTGAGCTTAAGCAAACACTATAACGCACAAGGAGTTTGACTTCAACTGTCTCGGAGGCTGCAAGCCTGCCTATTGGGAATACCAGCTCTGATGTGATTAGAAGTTACAGGCGATCGGATGAACGAAGGATCCTAAGAGCTCACCAGGATTTGGGGAATCAATACGTTGCACGTCAAAGCTGTGGGTGATGACTTCGCCTGAGGTCTTGATGATCGCGAACTCACAAACTTTGATTTCAGGTGGGGCGTGGAAGAAATAACTCGTGGGGTCTACGACTTGAGCCGCGCAATTCCAGTATGTTTGAGTAACGCAAACTTGAGCAGACGCTGCATGGTGATGAAGGCGTTAGTGTACGCATTAACAGTAAAAATAAGATGTATTCTACTCACTATCAATAATGGTAGCATGGAAATGACTCTGGATGAGGAAGATGGGTTGCAAATTGGGCCCATAGATGCCATTCAGGGGTAGCGAAGTGGCTCCTGATACAAATGGTGTTTGAAAAGAATGGACAGGCACTTCAAAGCATCCTAAGGGTTTGCCTTGGGATAGAGTGCGAGTATCGACATTGAAAGGACACGCGTCTATCACACCAAATGTTTGTGCTCTCTCAACGTCCATCACTGGAGGTATTTCTTCCAGAACCTCAGCTGCCAGTGGTGCAGGAAACACTGCAGCTTCTTCTCTATCCTCGAGAATGGTCGGAGGAGAGGAGGATTCTGCAGGCGCATCCTTGAGAGATTGCAACGGGTCTGCGAGAGTGGGTGCTTCAACATTACAGGCGAATTCCATAGGAAGGTTAGACGGTGGTAGGGAGAGTTCAGGGGAAGCCTCCGCGGTAGTTGACTTCTCGTTGACGATCGAAGAGAACCATCTGAGCTGTGAGACCTCCTGAGTGGGTTCAGCGGCTACAAGGCGCTGATCAATGTAAGGCAGAGTTTCCGAGACAGGGGAAATCTTATCCAAGGGATATGGTGCGATGAGTACATCCTCGGTTGTAGCCTGGCTGGTATTAGGGCGGCGGCGGCGGCGGCGGCATCGCCAGAGGTAAAACGCCAATGCAGAGACTAGTAAGGCGCCGACAAGGCTGATTACGACAGCGATCGCAATCACCGCTTTGTGCGTTATTTGGGGACCATGGTCTTGACTATTGGCATGGTGAGGTCTGCAAGTTTCCTGGGATA
This sequence comes from Pleurotus djamor, assembly GCA_029747585.1. Classification (NCBI taxonomy): domain Eukaryota; kingdom Fungi; phylum Basidiomycota; class Agaricomycetes; order Agaricales; family Pleurotaceae; genus Pleurotus; species Pleurotus djamor. The sequence goes on along the minus strand of JAPEVF010000321.1, from coordinate 36,136 downwards.
GAAAACCAAGGACTGACGTATATATAACAGAATCTAGGACGACCGAAGAGCGACGACCGTTTTCGTGGCCATTTTGGATTGTAATTGTGTGCTGGCCCATAGATAAGTCCGTCTTCGAGAATACAATCATGCTGGAATCCTCCCAAGGCGGGCTAGAAGCCACCGACGAAAACGTTCCTACCAGTCGCTCATCAATGAAGAAGGACAAATCCGAGTCCCAGGTCGAGTTTGAGATCGATAGAAGACATTCGACGTATACTGCCAGCCCTGATAACCTCAAAAGTCAAGAAAACTGAAGGAGGACGAAGAAAGCTGATGAAGTACCTGTGAACGTCGTTGAGGCAAACGAAACAGCAGGACTCTCGGCTCCCGGATCGAAAGTCGATTCCATCAGCGTGGACTGCACGAGATATCAGGATCTTGGTCTCATATTGACTGTTCATATACATATGTTTACCGAGATATTCGATGTTTCGCTTTCGAGGCAGTTGAGGCATTTTGTTGAGCCAATGCGGGCACGCCATGCACCTACAGGAAGGTAGATTATACTGCGATCGGTCGAATAGTCCCCGTTGCTGTAGATAGTATGATTAATCAGGCGAGCTGCAGTGTGACCGACCCGGAATAGCTGGAGAAAGAGGAGAAACGAGTGCCAGAACATCGCCGTTCCAGTGATCACCAGTCCCAAGGTAGGAAGTCGCTTTTGAGCTGGGAGCTTTGCGACTCAAGGCATTCAAATGGTGGGTGTATTCACTGATAAAATTTGCGCAGCATCGATTCGCAGCGGAGAAGTTGAAGAAGGATGCACCATGGCTGCAACGATGTTGTGCTAAAAATAGTATGCAGAACGACCCTGCAACGGAACGTCATTCTAGACTTTGAGCGTCTAAATATGACATTGAACATATTATCATCTCCTTGCGCCGCTGAGGCCTGCACCCACCACTCTTTCTTCCCAACGCTCACCGTCGCCGCGAGCGTTCCATTAGAACGGTCGCTGCTCGTACGTGAAAAGCACCAGCCAGCTCTCAAATCAACAAGATGGCTGTAACATACCCCTTCTGGTATGTCGCGCTTTTTTTCGGCAGATAACGCGCACGGTACTGACGCACCTATGCTAGGATGGGAGGTTAGCAGGCTTTCCGAATAATGGAATTACACTACTTACGAGCTTCTGCGATGCCTATAGGCGTGGCGGCTTCCAGTGCGTCGCTTTAATTGTGTCGTATACTTAGGTTCTAAATGTAGGAACAGTGGCTGCAAGTTGTACGCATCCTCTGGACCTCACCAAAGTGTGCGTGGCTGCTTCAATTTCAACGCTCTGAAAACCAAAATTCCTTTGGATCCAGCCGAATGCAAACCCTTGACTCCGTTGGAAGCAAACACCCTTCGACTTTTGTCATAATCCGAACATCCATCCAGAAGTCGGGCTTCCGAAGCCTCTATACCGGCCTGTCAGCATCACTGATGAGGCAAATGACTTACTCCCTTGTACGTTTTGGAAGCTACGAAGAGATGAAGCAGCGGCTCTCTGCACGGGGCAAACCCACGACCCCGCAACTGCTCCTAGCGGGCTGTCTAGCAGGGGCTTTGGGCGGAATTGCCGGGAATCCTGCCGGTACGCGTATTTCCACGCGTTTGTCATAAATATTGACTGTGCCGCGTGAAGATATCATTCTCGTTCGTATGACGAGCGATTCGGTGAGGCCGCCAGAGCAACGGTATGGTTACTCAAACGCGATAACAGGACTCCTGTCGTTGGTGCGGGAAGAAGGTTTGAAAGGCTTGGGAAGAGGTCTTGGGACCAATGTCACAAGAGCTACTTTAATGACTGTAAGTCATATGACGCCCATCAACTGTCCCATATACTCAATACGCCTTCTCTAGTCGTCGCAAGCTGGATCGTAAGCAAGTTGAATACTACTTGCGACCTGGTATGCCATCATTTTTTCTAGATATGATTTTTNCAAGAGCTCTTTATTATCCCGACCTATGCCTATCTTCAACTACCAGTTTCACGATGGGCTCTTACTCCACTCCGTAGCGAGTCTTCTTGCTGGCACGGTTGCGACGAGTACGCCTATTCATAATCTATTTAAAAGCTTATCCTCATCGCTATCTTGCTTTAGCTGTCTGCTCCCCCGCAGACGTTCTGCGATCGCGACTCATGGCTTCGGTGCGTCCGCTTCTCAACTGTGCTTTCCACCACGTTCCCTTACGTACCTACTTTGCGCTTGCCTTGCAGTCCGAGAAGGCTAGTATGGTACAGGTACTAAAATCATCCCTTCAAGAAGAAGGCCCTCGATTCCTATTCAAGGGGTGGACACCTGCTTTCATCCGGCTTGGCCCTAACACCATCTTGCTATTCGTTTTCTTCGAGGTTCGTTCTCTCCGCTTTTCCCACTCGTGTTCGTAATCCTGAGCTTAAATCATCCTCGCAGCAACTCAAGGCTGGTTGGAACGCCGTTCTTCGATAATTATTCTTGCCTCGCGCTACCCTCTCTCGGAACCTTGTCCCATTGCTAGAATGCGCTGTCTTGCATAAAACTATAGATCTCATAGATCGCTTGGACTCACTGTACTTAGACTATCATACGTCATCACGATCCTCATCGAGCGATTGTTGTCTTAGACACCAACTACTTACTTATTTCAGAGCCTCAGACTGTATCTTTTCCATATGTCATATATTCACATAGCTATATACGCCAATGTCGTCCTCGTCCTGTAGTACGGGTTTACGACTGGGTGTAAACGATGATCTTGTCTAAATCTGCGGCGTAATCTGCGCAAAGTGTGAATCGACAGCCCAGTACTCAAATGGATTGACTTACTGCTTTGTCCTGCACTGAATGTCAGGGAATTTGTACCACTTCGCAAGTTGAGTTTGACCGGAACGCTGAGGATTACATGGCCACCACCAGTGTTTGGCTGATCAACGATGACTGAAAGGATGTATGAGTATTCATTTCGGAGTTATGGACAAGTAGTGTAACTGACCTGGCGAACCTCCGTTCACGCTGGATGAATGTGTCAATCTACGCGTCCGGTGCCCAAGATGTAATGATCGAAGTGTACATACCTGACGGTCGTGTTTCTCCAAGACGAATCACCTGGATATGGTAAGTCAACTATCAAGTCATGACCGAGAGGGCTATGACCTCACCATTTGCGTAGTAGAGAGCGACCCATTGGTCGGAACCAATGCCTTGGACGTTGTTGATCGTCACCGACCCACCATTACCTTATAATAATATCAAGTATTAAGCACGAAGAACGGTAGTATATATCAGAGAACGCGCACCTAACCAACCAACGGCGCGTCCGCCTGAGAACGACCCATCAGAGAGTAGCTGTGCCGGACCACTAATTGCACCATTCTCAGCTTCGTATGACGTGCCAGAAGCGACTGAATAAGTTCCTGGAAGCGAAACATTACAAGACAAGATTGAGTGATATGAGAGAACAAACCAGCGTTGATATCCAAACTCCAAACATCCGCTTGTACTAATTGAGGACGGCCACTCGCCCAGTTGAGTGGTAGCCATATGTATCGGCTGCTTCCAAGAAGGGAAGGGCGCCACCTGTCGCCCATGTAGATACCGTTGGAGCCCAATGGAAGGTCAAAGGTGTTCTGGGAGAAGTATGTCCTTACGGCTTGAGGAGCTATGTCCGCTTGGGAGGACCAAGTGCCAGAGAGTGACTTTCAACATTAAAAATCAACCCTTGTAGAAGGGAGGATAAGGTGTGAGTTGACAGAGACTTACGGTGGCGGTAAAGAATTTGTTTGGGTTCGGGTCCCAGCCGGAAGTATGAGAAGCAAAGAGGTGGTAGACACCGTTGCGTTTGATGATGCCTGGAGCTTCGAGTGTGGATCCTGGGATGGTATTGACTTGGGCAGCGATGTTGTAATAATCGGCATCAAGTCTGGAGATCTTGAAATTCTGGTTATTGTCGGAAGCGTAGAGGAGATAAGTAGTGCGAGCGCCTGTGAGGGTGGCACTCCTCAGTTCGTAATACTACTATATGGTGATTTGATTGTGGACGTACTGTCATCTGTGGAAGACAAATCATTAGTATTGAAAATTAAAGAACGCGTCAACTTACCATCTTGAAACAAACCCATGTCGCGAGAGTCCGCGCCAAGGGGCTTGAAGCTGTTTCGGAAGGTAAATGGGCCGCAAGGTGACCTCGCAGTGGCCACACCAACTTGAGCAGCGCCATAGCTGGAGAATGTGCACAGTAAGCACAAACCATCAACCCCGTAAAAGGTGTGTAAAGCCGTACTTGGAAGAATCAGAGTGGAACCACATGACATATTCATTGTTCTGGGCGCAGGATATGAGTGTCTATAATCTCTGGTATCGTTGACATACACACCTTTTGGTTGAAGACCACTACGAGCGTGATTAGCTTTGGAAGAAGGGAGCTCAAGCGCTCAGGGGTGAACCACGTACCTTTCGGGCGTTCTACGATGTTAGATGTCGATATCATGGTTCCGCTAACCGGGGTAAGAGCATCATTCTGCCTCGTCCAAGAGACCAAATCATTGGACTGTGCAGGTACCGTTAGCCGACAGAAATGCATTCGGGTACGATCAACCAACCGAGTAGCAAGAGACGGCCCGGAATAACCCACTGTTGTGGGCTTTGTCTTCTCCATGCCAGTACCACGTCGAGCCCACCTAAGGCCTGTCAGCATCATAACAGGGAAACGAACTCTGCTAGGGACATGCTTTGATGAAACCGCCACCGTGGGCTTGGATGACGTTCCCGCTTGTGTCTGTCCAAGTAGCACCTGGGACGATCACTGCGCCCAGCGCAAGCGGGAGCAAAGATGCTAAAGCCAGGATATTTGCCCAGTTAACCATTGATAATATCGTCTATCTGCCTTGTGGGGGTGGGTGGGGTGTTCCCTCGAGATTTCCCCCAGATATGAAGCTTAAGTAGAGCATCACCAACGGAGCGAGTTGATGGAGTCGCTTCTGACGAGACGGAGCGAAAGTGGCCCGGGGTCATCACATGGGTGCGCTGGGCTCAGAAAGAAAGCAAGTGCGAGCAGTTCGCGCGGGACGGCGGGAGTACGCGGAAAATCCAGAGACTCCCATCAATAGGAAGCACGGTGATATCCTGGAAGAAGTAGAGCAAAGTGACGTGGTCGTAATGTAGAGGTTAGGTTGCGCGGTTGGATAACTGGTTCAACCAGAGCGAGTCGAGTCGCATGCGAGTTATTCCGCACGCGAAGCAACGAACCACCTGTTGACCATATGATGTGGCTTTCTATGGTGTATCAGGCGTCATTTTAGCGAGGATTCATGTCTAAGTATCTGGGAGACTTCTTGTCTTTGNAGTATGTGTGTGTGTGTAGTCCTCCAGCCAGAGAATTTGGGGTAGTTCACTTGTTTACAAGCTCGCAGCTCAAGGGAGGGAGAGAGTTCAGAGGCACCGAACTCGATTGACGCTCGTTCTTCCTTCTTCAACTTACTCTCCAATAGCCCACTATTACTCCGGTCTCTACGTCTCAAGACGCACAGTAGCTCAACAATGACCTGACTATCAAATGGAGTGCTAGATGGATCCACTAAGGCCAACATGTGGACTCGAAGTGAGTCGCTTCGCTGCTGCGAGCACTGAACAGGCTTTGATTGACGCGCTTCTCCTTGCCAGGTGTTCGACAGAAACAAGCCCAGAATGGCTCAAGAACCCCATTGGCAGTGACTAGGATCAACAGCAAGCTCTACTGCGCCTTATTACATAGCCGTCACAACAGGCCTCATTGCAGTATCGGATAGCTTATATTTAGCGAGGACATGAAGAGCCTTATCTCACATTCTTCCTCAATCTCTCCTCTATAATGAGTCGCGATCTGGGTGTCGTGCACAATGCCGGTCTAAATGACGGTCCTAAAGTCTACCTCCCATTAGAAGAAGTTCGCATTCACGTCCTGATCTTGGATGGTGTGTTTGCTAGACTGGCTTGATGCGTATCTCAAACTCACATCTCCCCACTAGTCACTGCACGCGTTACGATTGAACAAGTCTTCTCCAACCCTGAAAATACGGCGACCAGCCGTGCCAAATACCTCTTTCCCGTGCCTGCGAGTGCTTGTTTATGTGCTTTCGAAGCGCGCAAGGCCAATGGTGATATTATCGTGGGGAAGTGCATGGACAAGGACCGAGCCAGGGAAAAGCACGAAGCAGCCATCCGTCAAGGAAAACTCACCGGGTTGCTGGAGAATGTTACGGATGACAGTAAGCTATCCTTCGTTCCCACCACCACCCTCGATCACATACAAATTACGTTTAGTCTTCACCATCTCTTTGGGTTCCATCCTCTCCAAGGAGACAGTCGAAACCAAGGTCGTCGTAAGTGCTTTCCTCTTCAGACTGGCGAAACGCTACTATAGACTGATCTTCTCCACAGTATGTGTTGACTCTTCTCAACGACGATAATGCGGATTCTGTGACTTTTCACCTTCCAGCTTACGTTGGCCAACGCTATGGCCCACTACCTCCCGCGTTGAACGATGCGGCATCCGCGTCGGAAAAGACTCGTGTTCATATCAAGGCCGATATTCAGACATGCGGCCGCCTTGGGAAAGTTTGGAGTCCAACGCACGAAGTCAAAGAGACGCGATATCCTACTCATCGGAATCGTGTTTCTCGTAGGCGTACGACGGTATCGTACAAATCCAAGCAATATCTCGCCAAAGATTTTCTGCTTGTCATACACGCTCAAGGCTTGGACGCCCCGCGTTGTTTTGCTGAGGTCTCCAGAAGTTCTCAACGCCATGGGGTTTCTACTGTTGCCTTCCAGTTGACCATGGTACCCAAATTCATCATACCGGAGTTACCGTGCCAGGAGTACATATTTCTTGTTGATCGCAGCGGAAGTATGGCGGGTCAACGCATTGAAACAGCCAAGTCAACGCTTGCGCTCCTGCTCAAATTGCTCCCTACGCATGGCACGAAATTCAATATTGTCAGCTTTGACGACACTCCCCAGCGGTTCAGCTCCCAGAGCCTACCATATGATCAGGCCACCTTGGAGAAAATGGTGAGAGGAATCCAAATTGCAAAGTTCAAAGTATTGAAACCGGGTCAGTTGGCAGAGGTCCGCAATATGCAGGTGGGTGGAGGCACCGAGCTTAAGTCTGCACTGTGCGATGTCTTTGAGCTACGTGACAAATCCATACCCACCGCCGTGTTTCTGTTGACGGACGGAGAGGTACGAGCATTCCTTTAACCATCCAATTCCTTATTTTTAACCTGTAGATAGGTTTACGACAAAGACCCTATCCTGGATGCAGTCCGCTCACATGTAGGAGCCAGCTCGCCCCGAGCCCCTCTTCGCGTATTTGTGCTCGGCATAGGACATGAGGTTTCCACTGACATATGTGAAAGCATCGCTAAAACTGGTGGTGGAGTTTGCCTTTTTGCTTTTNGGCGAGGAAACCATTCTAGGCAGATGCGCTCGCCTCTTCCAAGCTGGGAAAACTCAGTTCGTTAAAAACGCCACCGTTGACTGGGGTATACCAACCGATCAATTGGTGTCGAGCTCACCACTGGTGGACTTTGTCAACGAAGATCGGCCAGGAGATGTTCGTCTGCGAGCCCCTCCTCCACTCCAGCAGTCCCCTCATGTCATCCCCGATCTGCACGCTGGGACGCGGCAAAGTATCTGTGCCATTCTCACAGTTAAGGACGTTTCGGTACCAAAGGAAGTCGTGCTAAGGGGTCAGCTGAGCGAGAAGGGCGAAGCTTTGAATCTCGTGATACCCGTACGCCTCGCGCAAGTAGCCGACCAAGACCCCACCCTACCCCCCGTGCATAGTATCGCTGCGTGCAAGTTAATACAGGACCAGCAAGACAAGCTAGCCCCAGTGCCCCGAGCAACGAGTGTGGGTTTATCCGAAGAGAGTCTCCGAAAGGCTGAGATCGTGCGCTTGGGTGTGACTTACCGCATCTCCAGCCTTTATACCTCGTTTGTTGCGGTGGATGGGGAGGACCAAGACTTGGAGTCGCGCTCTCAAACACAAGGCCAACATTTCCGTCACAGGCCACTGGGAGACCACAATCAACCCGAGGACACCAATACCGTTGTAGATACACAACCTTCTAACGCACCTGCTTCGCCCTCTCTCACGACCCGCATCGTTGATTTGTTCAAGCGATGGACTTCTCCACGTCTACCACCTACCTCCATTGAGCCCGAGCCGCGACGAAGGTCACGATCACCTGTTCGAGATGAACCAATGCATGATGACGATGGTTATGAATCTGAGCGGACCTTCTCTACCCTCAGTTCGTTCATGGGACGCTCGGACTGGAGTGACTGGAGCGATAGTCGTCCTCCGAGTCCTCCACCTCTGAACGAAGAAGATAGTCGTTTGGTCCGCAGTCCGTCCTTGATATTCCAGCAATCGCCGAATGCGACGACCCGACCTCGACAACCCTTGTCGTCTACCACGACCGTTAATCCCCTCAAGAATGAGGTCGTTAACTTGGTTGCTCTACAAAGCTACAATGGCGCATTCCAAATTGACCCGAGCTTCACTAGTCTCTTAGGCACTCGGGCAGTGAATGATGCTAGAGGTCAAGGACTTGATCGTGCCGTTTGGGCGACGGCTTTGGCGGTTGCTTTCATGAAAAGAAATGCAACAGCCCACGCGGAACTATGGGCTAAGGCAGTGGCATATTTGAGAGCTTGCGGTTCGGAAGGAGTTATTGCGACAGCGGCTGAAGCCCTGGGCGAGTAGAGTAGTTGGTCGGCTTGTTATCCGAATAGCCTTATGCATAACACTCAGGCAGGTTGCCATTGATCATCGACCTTTGGCGTCGTGTCTCGACGACTGGAATTTTTTCGAACGCTCGAAGTTGAGTCCCACGATCAGGGGACGCGTGGCCCGTGCGTGTTCCTCGAACCAATCAGTGTCCATTTTCAGCTGCGCCACAAGTTTGTCTTTGACTCCCCCTTCCACTGCACTTTCTTTATTTCCTTTATCTTCTCTTTTCCTCTCCCCCGTTCTACCGAAAATGAGCTCCCACGACAACGAGGACTTGATTGACTACGAGGATGAGCACGACCTTCCCACCGGCTCTGGTTCTGCTGTTGCAAACGGTGGTTCAGCCGGGCTTGCAGACGAGGCCGGCGGTGAAAAGAAGAATTTCTCTGGAATTCACTCAACGGGCTTCAGGTACAGTGTACCTCTTTGCTGAAGTGGGACATGATGGAATAACACAATATTACAGAGATTTTCTTTTGAAGCCTGAGCTGCTCCGTGCCATCAGTGATTTGGGTTTCGAGCATCCTTCAGAAGGTATGTATTCTCAATTTTACGCGTCGATATCGATGCTAAACCTCTTTTTCTAGTTCAACAAGAGTGTATCCCCCAAGCTGTTCTTGGAATGGACGTCCTTTGCCAGGCGAAGTCTGGTCACGGGAAAACTGCTGTTTTCGTCCTTGCGACTCTCCAGCAACTTGAGCCTGTCAACGGCGAAGTTTCAGTCCTCGTGCTCTGTCACACCCGTGAACTGGCGTTCCAAATCAAGAATGAGTACACCCGCTTCGCGAAGTATATGCCCGATGTCCGTGTCAGCACCTTCTTTGGAGGCACGCCTGTTTCCAAGGATGCCGATCTCCTCCGTGACAAGAGCAAATGCCCGCACATCGTCGTCGCCACGCCCGGACGCCTCAATGCCCTCGCCAGAGACAAAGTTTTGGACGCCAAAAATGTAAAGCACTTCGTCTTGGACGAGTGCGACAAAATGCTGGAGCAGCTCGGTTAGTTATGCGATTTCGACCCTGTCCAATACCCCCATCTTTGAGTTCGTGGCTCTTCATTGGACGACGTTATCACTCGTCGTGGACTGTTTTCAATCCATCCTTGCGGACTGCATGCGGAGCCAATTCTTGGGCGCCAGTCTATGGGGTTTAGGGGATACATTCTGGTTGTTGGGAGGCTACTCGAGATTGGATACCTTTGATACTTTCCGTCGCGGCAAGATGACGCCCTGTAGCGGGCTCTGAAGAACGCTTCCAAGAAGCCTAGTTCGTCGAGGACCACGCCGACTCGCACCTTCAATCTGTTGTTGGATCTGTCTTCGGTCTTTTTGCTCGCTTCCGCGTCTGCTGTTATTTTATTTTCTACTTGCCCGCCTCCGTATCAAAGCAGCCATCTAATCTCGCCAACATCCCTCACAGACATGCGCCGCGACGTTCAGGAAATCTTCCGCATGACCCCTCACCACAAGCAAGTCATGATGTTCAGTGCCACATTGGCGAAGGACATCCGAGTCACTTGCAAGAAGTTCATGGCGAACGTACGTCCTCTTGTTCCGCTCTCACTCCGTCGATTTAACGTGCCTTTCTAGCCCTTGGAAATCTTCGTCGATGACGAAACCAAGTTGACCCTCCATGGTCTCCAGCAACATTACGTCAAGTTGGATGAGAGTGGAAAGAACCGCAAGTTGAATGACTTGCTTGATAGCCTTGAGTTCAACCAGGTACGTCGGTTTCCACGAGGCAAGGCCATAACCCCTCATTCTTTCCCAGGTCGTCATCTTCGTCAAGTCAGTGGCGCGTGCTATTGAATTGGATAAGCTCCTTGTATCCTGCAACTTCCCTTCCATCGCTATCCACTCCGGCCTTCAGCAAGATGAACGGTACGCATTTGCTTTTTTCGCATGCCTCCGCGTACCGATATCCCCTGCAGTATCAGCCGATACACCGCTTTCAAGGCCTTCGAAAAGCGTATCCTCGTTGCGACAGATATCTTTGGTCGTGGCATTGATGTGGAGCGTGTCAACATTGTTATCAACTATGACTGCCCTCCTGACGCTGACAGCTACTTGCATCGTGTTGGGTATGCTTTCTCCACCTATCCGTGTGACCCGTCATTCAGGCCTTCTTTTTCTACAGACGTGCTGGTCGATTCGGTACCAAGGGTCTTGCCATCACTTTCGTAACATCAGAGTCAGATCAAGCAGTGATGACATCTATTCAGTCCCGATTTACCGTTGCGGTTCCAGAGCTTCCTGCTCACATCGACCCTACCAGCTACAGTGAGTCACCTTTTGATTGAGTTAAAGCCATGCTTACGCCATCATCACAGTGACTTCCTAAGTGCGCGTAGAGGGCTGTCCCGATTTCGTATCCTCGTTTATTTTATCTGTACTGGTAGTGACATTGTTACAACGTCAACATTGACCCCCATTTTTGCCCGCATTAAACCCTGACTAAGTGTGTGTGCGTCGCTATGACGTCTGTGTTTGTGAATGCGGCCCACTCCCAAATACCGCGGAACCATATTGGGAAGCATCTTGACCTGGCTTGACCTTCTCTCTGATTTTCAACCCTCCGAAATTCCTTCAGTCTGCTCGGCTTGCATTCTTCCACGTTCCCAGTGGTGGTGCCCACTATGAAGAGGAAGTTCGCGGCCCCCACCCTGTACTTCCGCGACAATATCTTGTCGGCTCCTGGGTACACCTTTGAGAAGGTCGTGTCACCATCGTTTCCCCTCTTTCACTGGCTCAACTCTTGTAGGCGGTTCCATGGGAAGACACAGGAAGTATGACCCTCCTGGCTGAGGGTAGCAGTCTCAAGGATGGATCCAATGTACTCGCGAAGATTGCACCAGTCCACTCAAACGGCTCTATGTGTTTGGAAAGGGAGGCTCATATGTGAGCTATGCATGTTAATTTTCACGATACATTATATTCATGATAACGTCGCCCAAGTCTATCAACCATAGCTTCAACTACGGAAGGACCCTCCGTTACACTGAGGATGATTGAGTTCTTCAAAATACCCCCTGCTAATGGCGATTGTGTTGTTCTGCTTCTACTCCACCCCGGCTTGAACGTGCTTGGTCGATACCTACCGCCCCCACGGATCAATGACCTTCTCCTCGCCGATGCAGAAAGGATTAGACCAATGTCTTCCCATGCGGATGTTTATATGACGGGTGTGGAGGAGCCTGATATGCTGGAGGAGGTTGAGGCGTTTGAAGTCATGGATTTGGCTACCTTCCTTGAGTACGTGTTACCTCCCAGTATTGTACTCGTTGAGCGCTGACAGTTATATCGTCTTGTAGGTTCGCTATACATGCCACCCACTGCTTGGAGACCATACATAAACTGGGTATTACTCATCGAGAAAGTAAGGCCCGATTCCTCATCTTTCCAATGCCCAGCTCATCTTTTCCTACCTAGTCCGCGCAAACGCCTTCCACCTCAACTCACACACTGGTCTAGTCTGCTTCGTCCATTTTGGAAACCGTGCCATTTCGCTGGAGAATTTCGGGTCCCCTTCGGCCCTCGTTCTGCATGCGACTGACGTTGAGAAACTCAAAGTCAAGGAAGCATTGTGTTACTTGGCGCCCGAGCAAACCGGCAGTATTGAGACTATGGCTCAAGATCACAGGACTGATCTTTACTCGCTAGGTATATTATTCTGGACTCTACTCGTTGGACAGGGACAAATGCCCTTTGAGGGTGGGCCCTTGGAACTCTTGCATGCCATTGTTCAGAAGAGAGCCATGCCAGTCCATGAGGTTAGAAGAGATGTACCGCAGGTTCTGGCTCAGATCATCGACAAGGTTTGATTTCAGTCTGTCCTCGCTGCATCGTTCTAACGTTCTTCCAGCTCCTGGCGAAGAACCCTGATAGCCGTTATCAAAGTGCTTACGGTCTAAAGGTCGACCTTCTAGAGTGTCAGAGTCGCCTACTTGCGACTGTGTCAATGGTCTCCGAAGATGCTTCAGAGGTATCCTTCATATTTTTGTGAATTGTGCTACTGTTAACTGACTCTGCGGTGGAGTTGATTCCTGCTTTTGACATTGCAACAAGTGATCGCTTTATGGTATATCAATCCCTAGTTTTCAGTAATAATACGGAGTCTGACCTTCTTGTAGGACTTTACCCTCCCCATCGTTCTCGTAAGTTGTTCGCTTGATCCTTCTGTCCGCCCATGACGTACGCTACTCCTAGTTTGGCAGAGAACGCGAACTTGAAACGATAAGGAACGTCAGTGAGTGAATCTTTTCTCGAAGCCGTCTACATCTCATTAAATACATCCCGCGGTTAGTTCGGAATGCGTCTACTAGCTTTTCCCGCTATCACGCCGCTTCTAAGGGCTTGATACCCATTTCGTCTACGGCAAGTATGGACACTGGGACAGGTCTCGGAACAGGACTTGGCACTGCCGTTGACAGTAACGAATCGGTTTCGTCGAACAGTGAGTTGTTCATTTTGCACCAGGCCAACGCAGGAGGAAGTGATGTCGACTCAGCCGGTTCTGCAGCTCATGAAAGCACAATGTCTATGAGCATGAGTCCCAGCTTAGGTACTAGTGACAACTCTGGGCTGAGACGCGTCGGAGCTTCAACAAAACACCGAGTACGCGTCCAGACGGTGATAGTCGTTGGTCCGCCAGGGTTAGTGCCATCAAGTTTGTATTACCCGACTTGGCTAACACATCGTAGAATTGGCAAAAGCTCGATGATACTGGCTAATCAAGCCAAATGGAGAGGTTCGTCATCTCCCTCGGAGCATGTCGAACACTTAATCAACTTGGTTCTACACCAGCGCATGGACTTTGGGGTCAAGCTAAATTTCAAAACGCGGATTCAGCTCCATTTGCTGCCCTTGTACGTTTTGCTTCGTCTTCACTACTTATCGACTCCAACTGACCGTATGCAACAGCTCAGTTGCTTGTCATCAGTACTCCGCCAGTTGATTGTATTTCACCCTGATCTACATCAATTCGTGCTAGCTTTGAAGGAACGCTTGGGACCTCAGCTACAAAACATCCCGTTATTATACCAAGGCGTTCCAGAGCTCAGGGACCTTCTTGAACAGTATGATATGACGATCGAAGATCCCAAAGAGACCCTCACGACTCTGGAACTACGCGCACGCTTCCAATCTTTGGTGGAGAATGTGTTTTGTCTCGTCGCAGAGTCCAGGTTGTTCGCCCTTTTCCTCGACGACTTACACGAAGCAGATGAATCGTTGCGTGTCATTCAATTACTTGCCAAATACTGAATTCTGACCCTCCTCCTACAGTACGCTGGACCTCGTTCAGACCCTCGTCAACTCAAGGAGTCGAATGGTATGTATGAACTCATTGATTATCATCCAATCTTATGGAGCCCTTCTAGCTTGTTCTCGTGACTTTACGTTCGGACAAACCGTCAGTAATATCCATTTCGAACCCTGGTTCCCGCTTACATAGCTTTCAGGGAGTTTGTGGAAAGGGTTCGATCCATGTTCCATAGCCGCTCGCGCCCGACATGGATCAATGTCGACCCTCTGAATTATGCCTCCATTCTTTCACTTGTCTCGCGGACTTTGCATAGGGAGAGAGAAGATTGCGCGTCACTTGCTGGATTCGTCTTCTCTTCATCCTCTGGCAATGCGTTCGCAGCAAGGAGTATACTTACCACCCTTCAACGCCAAGGACATGTGCGTTATCTCATCCCCATATTTCCCCATCGCTAAAGATGACATAGATTACCTTCAACTGGGACAAAAACTACTGGAGGTTCGCCCTCTGACCCCACGACCTGTGCTATTCAAACTAATCCGAGTTTAAAGTTACGATATGACAGCCATTGAGGCCACTTTGGCAGACAAGAAGATGACAGATCCCACTGATTTGACCTTCTTAACGTCCCAATTTCAGGCCCTTCCAGACGAAGCGAAGAAATACTTACATTGGGCAGCTTTCTTTGGGGAAACGTTAGTTTACTCAATCCTTTTCTCTAGTCACGCTAATTTTTGTTAGTTTCAAGGTCACAGAGGTGGCCCTTATGATGGATTGGGAAGATTCGAGTGGCAGCAGCAGCAGTGACTCCGAAGTCGACGACAAGTGGAATATGCACAAGGCAGTTTCCAAAGTTCGAGACAAAGGATCCAATGGCGCAATGCGAGGTTCCATGCGCGGACTGAATCTTGCGCTCTCCGAAGGATGGTTAATACAACGCGCTCGGGATATGTGTAGCTTTGCCCATGATCGTTACCGCCAAGCTGCTCAAGCAGAGGTGGAGAAGCTTGACCCAAACACCATCGCAACAATGTCGTTGAGGGTAAGCCGCTTTCGCCGATCCTACTATGATTTACCTGATTCCCAAAACAGATAATTCTCATGATGCTTCATGAAACGCCTCCGGACGTTTACCGCATCGCTGAGCATACAAAGCGGTAAGCGCGAGTGATTTCCGTTTGGAATAGAATGTACTCACTTCGTCTTCTCTTTGAGATGTCTTCCTCTTTTGCATGAAAATCCTAAGCGAGACGCTCTGTTAGCTGTCCTTATCGACGCAGGGGAATCAGCATGGGCCCGTGGCGCGCACGAGGTTCGTAACTTCAGTTCCGTAGCGAGTGCCAACTACTCACTTCGGCTAGGTCTCGTATCACTCCTTCACAAACGCAAGGACACTCCTTAGAGAGAACGCGTGGGAGGATGATCATACACGGACGTTCTTGTTGATGTCTAGACTTGCCGCGTAAGTTACTGTCTCCGAGTCTGTTCGTCCTCCATTGATTGGATCATGCAAAGCTTGTCTACGTGGAAAGGGGACTATTCGGAGGCCGAGACCATTATTGCAGAATGTATGAACAGGGCGAAAACTCCTGAGGACAAAGCACAAATGCTTCGCTTACGATCTCGAGATCACTTCTTGAGAAGTAATTTCTCTGATGCACTGTCCGACACGTTGACCGCCCTGAAACTTCTTGGTGTCGAAGTAAACCCAGCTCCTAGCCGTCGAGAAGCGGACATAATGTTCGAAAAGGTCAAGAACGAAATACTCGCCGTCGGCTTTGACGAAATCCTCAATATACCCAGAGCCACTGATAGCAAGACTGAGTTGGCCATTGCGTTACTGAACGATGCAGGTAGGCATTTGGACGCTATTGGAACGCCTTTGCATTGACGGAATGCCCTTGAATAGGTGTCAATGCATACTGGCATCCCTCTCAACACGCTTTCATGGATGTCATTGGCCTCACGGTATGCCCCTGAATGTATCGTTATTGTGACTGACAACCATTTAATTTTTAGACCATACAACTCGCGCTCAGGTGAGCTGCTATCCTCTTTGTCTTTTGACCTGATCTAACGCCTTATAGGTTTGGCATGTCTCCCGGAACCGCTTTGGGCTTTTTCTGGGCTCTCGGAGGTCTGTTTCATTCTCCGACTTCTTTGGTCCTCCAACTCATATGGTCCAGCTGCAGCCGAAAAAAGGGAGCTTTACCGTTTCTCCTCGGACATGGCTAAACTAGCCCTGAGAATCGCTGAGCGTCATGGGACCAGTGGCGAACGATGGTGTGTCCAAGCGTGTTAAACTTTAGAGGCGTACCATTAACAATGCTGCAGCCGGGCGCAGGTGTTGTTTTGCTCTATGGTGTCTGGGTTTGATAGTTGCCACATCCGAACAAACGTAGTCCTCATGGATGAGGCGGTCAGGTTAGGAAATAGTGCTGGTGATAAGTGTGTACCCTCCTATCGTCTGCCTCCGTATCCTCTAAACATCTAATTTGTTGGGTAGGATATACACCGGATTTGCCACTATCCATTCCGTGCTCACGCGCCTTTACATCTCGGAACACCGTGAGTCCCTTGATCAGTACCCAAATGGCGTTGTATCTCAAGTCAAACAGTCTCCGACCTCGCTGTAGCAGCCGAAGAAGTGAGTTTTACTCGTGCTTTGTTATCAAAGGCACCACTCACATCCCACAGTGCGTGACAGACGTTCGCCTTCTGACACCTGGTGGGGATCAGAGTATTCTTGCTATGAGTACGTACATGGATTATTCCCTAGTTATTGACTGATGCTACATTTACCCGTCAGGCATCCTCAGTTGTGTCCGCGTTCTCGGAGGCTATACATACGCGCAATCTGTTGATACCGTATTCGATACTGACACATTCAAAGAAGCGGAATACGCTCAATCAATACCGAAGATATCTGGAAATCCACCCCTCTGTACATCTTGGTGAGGACTGTGTCTTCTCATATTTTATGATCTTGTGGTGACCTCTTAACAGGTACAATGCGTTCAAGGTCAGTTTCACTATTTATATTCTTCGAAAGTTGCCTTAGAATGAACATTGCAGGTGGTTGCACTCTATGGTGTGGGCTATCCTCGCGAGGCAGCCGCCCTCGGCTTTGATGTTTATAAACTCCGCGAACGACACCCTAAGTTCGTCCCCTGTCTCATTCCTCAGCACTTCCCTTTTTAACGTGACTTTCAGCCACCGTCATGTCCGGTATTCTCTATTCTTCCACAACTTGGCTATGATATCATGCATACGGAGTGGCCAACTAGACCAAGATGATCGCGCCAAGTATTTCAAACAGGTTGACTTGAATCAGCAGTACATCAGAAAGTGCGTCTATTGATCCCTCTTATTCCAACCCACTGACACTCTCTTAGGTGGCTATCCCCAAGTCCAGTCAATACAAGCACCTGGGTAGCGTTGGTGGTATGTCGGTCATACTATCCACATTGTCAGCCTAACTTTGTTCCAAGGATGCGGAGATGGCCTCCATCCGTGGTCACTCTGATGCATTTAAACTATACGATATTGCAGTGAAGTCAGTGCTTCACTTCTATATCTGAAATCTCGCTGAACCTTGACGTTGTACATAGGTTGGCTGTGAACAATGACTGGCTGCACGAAGAAGGGTGGGCTCTCTATCTGGTTTGTGAAGCTTATTTTCCACTCCTGTCGATAACCCACAAATTCCCCCACCTACAGCAAGGCTGCCACTTTGTTAGATGCGGAGTCGAAGGGCTCGGGAGCGAGCTGCAACGACGGGGCATCTCGCGCCAATCTCAATGGGGAGCTCATGGCATTGTGTAAGTGCGTTCACCCTCTAATATTCTTCTGTACTCATAGTGCTTCAGGACCTACCTAAACTCTGTCGTGGGTGTTCAGCAATATCCATTGAAGCGACCAATCTTCTCCACGGAGGTGGCTGTCCAGACCGAAAGTGTAGCCACCGGCATGATGGCTCAGCCACAAGTCATATATGGCAATCAGAAATCCGACTTCAACGATGATCAAGAGACTACTTTGAGTGCGACTGACCTAGCGTCAATCCTGAAATGGAGTCAAGACATTTCCAGTGACATTCAACTTTCTTCCGGTAGATTCATTTTACCCTTGTTTCCTTCACGACTCTCACAAATCTTCAGCCCTTCAGCGTCTCACTGAGATAGCCACAGGTTTGTTTCGGTCTGTATTAAATTTCAGGTCCTGGGCTCAATGTCATTTAGAGGCCTCTGGCTCTCAAACTACGTGCATTGTGATGGCTAGGGAAGCAGGGGACTATACGATTGCAACAAGTATGTCGCCGCCTCAACCTTGCCAGGTGCATGAGTAAGCCCAACTTTTGCATTCCCTCTCAACCCACCCTCAACTCCATATAGGAATGCACGTTCCATTCGCATGCTTTCAGATCCTTTGCAAAAAGTGATCATTCAACATGGTCAGTTGACCTTCACAGGACTGCACGGTTTCTGCTTTCGTTCTAACAGCTTTCAGCCCTTAACACCAAGGATCGTATATATCTCGAGGATGCCTCAACTGATCCTCGATTTTCCGCCGAGGCTAGTCAAACTCTTCAACGCTCCGTCGTTTGTATTCCCATCTTCAGCAATCGAGGACAAACTTTCGGCGTGATCTACTTTTCGTCAAAATACCCTTTCTCGGAAAACACTTTGACGATCTTGACCCTCCTCTGCCAGCAAGCCAGCATCAGCATTTCCAATGCCCTCTTGTTCAAATCAGTCCAGACAGGGACGAGAGAAAACTTGAAGATGATCGCCGCTCAGCGAGAAGCACTCGAAGCCGCCCGAAGGAGCAGAGAAGATGCGTTGAAAGCTACGAAGGTCAGCTTTTTGTGTTGCGTAGATGAATATTAACAAATACGTCTTCTTAGATCAAAAGCAATTTCTTGGCCTCCATGAGCCACGAACTCAGGACGCCTTTCAGTTCATTCTACGGACTGTTGGACCTTCTTAGCGGCACTGAACTTAACACTGGTCAAAGCGAGATCGGTATGTACGAGTCGTGTGTGATTCGCCTGTCCAATGACTTGTCGCCCTCTTAGTTCAAACGGCCAAACAATCATGTGAACTGTTGCTCAAGGTTCGTTCATTACATGGTCGAAAAGCAGGATCCACATTCAATTTGAGTCTAGATTATCGATTCGATCCTGGATTACAGCAAGTTGGAAGCATCAGGTACAGAGAACCGCCTCATATCCCCAGTGTCAGTTTCAATAACAATATACAGCTTTGAAACTTGAACCTAGCGGATTCATGGTCGAGGTAAGCGCCCGGGAAAATATACAAACCTAGTACTCATCAAGGTTATTATTAGAACATCATCGCTGTGAGTTCGTGTGCTTTCGCGATGCAAATACCACTAATCAAGTGCTAGGATTGCATGGAGCTTCTGTTACCTATGGCTGCGAGGAAGCTCGACCTATCGTTCAACATCAACCCAGACGTTCCTACGTGTTCGTGTTTACTAGACTCCAGCCATGTCATACTTATGTCTCTCTTGTTAGGGGTCTACGCTGATTATGCTCGTATCAGACAAGGTGAGGCTAGACATTTGGATGGCCCTGATCCGAGCCTTGAACTCTTTCGCTAGTTCTGATGAATCTGATTGGAAATGCTGTGAAGTTCACGCAAAGCGGTACTGTCAAAGTATTATGCTCAGTCGATCCAATATATCCTTCCACGTCAGAAGAAGCTCACATCAAGTTCATCATCCAGTAAGTTTCTGATGACCTCATCTAGCTAACACTCTTAATACCATTCTCCAGGGACACTGGGATAGGTCTATCTTCAAGTGATGTAGATCTTCTATTCGTGCCATTCCAGCAGGCGGATAATTCATCCACACGTCGTTTTGGTGGCACCGGTCTTGGTCTCTCGATATCGCGACAATTGGTCAAGCTCATGGGCGGCGCCATTGGCGTGCAATCTGAGTTGAACGTCGGCTCAATTTTCTGGTTTACAATTCCCGTCAAGATCTATAACTCGGACGAGTCGCGCATGGTATATCGGCTTCGTCAAATGCCTAGTTGCGCCGTCTGACTGACCTTTCAATAGGCTAACCTAGAGGTTGAAGAGCTTCGAAGTTCCTTGATGAAGCCTCGGCCACCGCGAATACTCGTGTGCTCTGCGTCAGACGCAACGATATCTTTCTTTTGTAATATCTTCCAAGGCTTCAACATCATTGCGACGACATCCGTGCAAGACGCTGAAGCGCAACTACGAAACCTTGATAATTTCGACCTACCTCCTTTAGATTACGTCATTCTCGACCACCAATCCGAAAACCGTGTTGACGATTTCGTACGCCTCTTGCATTCGATCAAAAGCAAGTCTCTGCAGAACACCAAAATCATCCACCTATACACGCCGACCTCCACCCAGCCTGGGGAATCTATGTTTAACAGCAGTTCTCCCGGAGTCCACAAGATGACGAAGCCTCCTAGAAAGGCGAGGTTATATCAAATACTTGCTGGCCTACGCAGCCCGCAGGGTGCAAGTACAAGTTCGACTCCGGCTGTGTCAAAGCGACCGGAAGAGACCACTTCCACCCAACGGACGTTATTCGGCAATGTTTTGGTCGCCGAAGGTAATCACACGCGTCTATCTGAGCTTCCCATTCTAACTACTCGTTCCTTGACAGATAATCCTATCGCGCAGAACTTACTCGTGAAGCAACTCCAGCGGTACGACTTGAAAGTGTTCCCCACTAGCAACGGGGAAGAAGCACTTACTGGTACGGTGCATTCACAGACACAGGAAAATATACTCACGACTTATGTAGAGTGGGAATCTCACGAGCCAGGATTCTTTAGTGTAGCGTTGTTCGATCATCGTAAGTCTTTAGTTGTTTCCCAAGGACGAGGTCTTGATTGCCGTCGTTTTAGATATGCCCGTTTGTGATGGAGTTGAAGCGGCAAAACGACTGCGATTCCTAGAAAATAAGCGTAACGTGGCAGTTATGCTTCCTAGTATGTTATACTTCTCATCCTCCTTGCCGTTACTGATTTCGTCAATAGTTGTCGCCCTGAGTGCTGATTGTCAAGAGTCAACGAAACAGCTATGTCTCAGTGCCGGGATGAATGCCTTCTTTTCGAAACCACTGCGTAAGAGTAAGTGTAGCAGTCTGACTTGTTTGAGCTCACTGCTAAACCACTTATGATAGATGACCTAATATCTTTATTATCCATGTTCCCTGGTCCGTCTCCTGGATAACAACAAATGTTAAAGTCCAGCTAGACTGTATTTCGCCATATTTTACATACTGTAGAGTCTCGAACGCTTTCCTCATCGCTATCTGATATATCTCATGTATCCAGTGCAATTCATGTATTCCTACCCCACTGTCTATACACGAATTTCTCAGTGACGTGGTTGTGTTCTTGGAAGTAAATCCACGTGACTTCCAGAATTGGATAAAAGCGACTAGAATGTGCGAGCGCCACCGAGACACCTCTTTGTCCGAATTAGTCACCCTGAGTGCCCGATCTTACTCGAACGACGCGTAGTCATTGTCTTACCAACTGTACGCGCGTTGCCTCAACAAAAATGACTCGCCGCCACTCCCGACTTTCTATAAAAGCTCGTGCCTCCCGCCGTTCGCAGAATTTATCCCCCACTTTTAGCAAACCAGCGCAACATGTTCACCACTTTTGTCTCTTACCCATCGTCTACTCCAGGGTACCTGCCCCCGTATCCTCTTCGCAGAGGTTATGGGCCTGCACCCGTCGTCAGCGATACCTCTGGTCTACGTGAACGTTACTTGGCGGCAGCAGCAGAGGCCCGACTTGCTCAAGCTCAGTACTTGGCTGCTGCTGCAGAAGCTGAGACGCATTCGTCGGCGTTCTATGACCCTTACATGAACGTACAAGAGACGTATCCTCATCCCTTCTACACCCCTGACCGGTTCGAACACCCAAGGCATCCCGGTGCTTATCCACCGTCGTTCTATGGAGCCGGTCATATTGTCCCGCATAGACGCGGGCATGGACACGGACACGATCACAGGGTTCATCACCCTTCGCCGCATTTCCAACCCCACCATTCGCATTTCGCACCTCCGGCTAATCTTGGTGCTTTCGAGGCATTCGAACTACCAGGATCCGTTTCGGCGGAATTCGATCAAGGACTCGTGTGTCGCCCTCTGAAGGCGGGACGGGCGAGCAAGGTAAGGCGATTTCGTTCCTTTCATCCCTATCCTATGCTCAATTTTCCGCCAGTTCCCATGTTCCCAGGTTTCGGAGCCATCCACGCAGCAGGCTGCTTTCAACCGAGAGCACCTTCGATGCCCCGGCGCACTCGGACGCATTCCTTCTGATTCTCATGGTCATTGTGACTGTAAGGTCCGCACCAAGGTTAGTCACTCGTCAAAATGGCCACACATCTGCTATAACTCAACCCCCTCCAGTCTCCTGCTCAAGTTGACGGAGTAGACCTATCCGACGCCCTGAATTCCCTTTCGGCTTCGATCTCTGCACCTCAACGTCGTCAAGTTGGAGTCCAGGGCCCCCAGAGGACTGCCGAAAGGAGGGGCCAACATCTCGACCTTCAAGATATCCTGAAAGCCCTTTCTCACATTCAGTCTCGCGAAAACACTACTCCTCCACAAGACCAGTCTTCTGCCCTGTCTGTCAAATTCCCTACAGCGTATTTCCCCAACGAGAAGGCCCAGTCAGAAGGCAACGCTGCAAATGAGCGAACTCTCGACTTGCAGGATTTTTTCAAGCTCTTCGTTGGCACCCCTCACGAGTCAGGTCATGCTGCATCCACCAAGTCAACTGCCCCTGTTCCTCCTCCTCAACCCCCGGTTTTCAATCCACTCACGCTTCTGAACCACCTCACGCAGCCGCATACCACCTCACAGTTGGCGGCTTCTTCGTCGAAGGCCGGTCAAGCCAGCACATCTAAAGTCGTGAGTAGTGTCCCTTTCTCATCAAAGATCTTTCTCTAATACAATATGTTCCCAGCCTCCACAAACCGCCTCTCAACCCCCGTCAGCCCCAGAAGTTATTATCGATCCTCTCCAAACTTTGCTGTCGTCTTTTGTTGGAGCCATCCCCAGAGCACCCACCCAAGCGCCTACTCCTTCGAAGCCAATCAATATTCAGGATGATACCGCTGCTTTGAAGAACGAGCTCACGTCTCGGCTTTCCAATGAACCTGCCGGAGAAGTGAGAGATACCATCGAAGCTCTTCTTGCTTCGCTCGTCGATGCTGCGCCCGAACAACATGCTTCCCCTTCAACCGATGCGAAGGGCAAGGGCAAGGCTTCCAACACTGAGCCTACCGTCGCTCCATCGCCTACTGCCGCCGACATCGCGCGTTCTCTAGAGACTGTTCAGACTATTGAGACCGCGTTCAGCGCACTTGAAGGCGAATTTGTTTTCCCCACTCAACTCGACTTTACTCCTCCCGCCTCTCCCTCTTCCATTGTCGCACCACTCCCTGGAACCGAGGCTTCTGACAGTCTGACTCGCCACCTATCATACACTTCACGCAATCAGCCAGTGCGCTACTACGAGCATGCACTCGGTGACCTCCTTGCTCAGCTAGACCTCATTGAAAGTTTTGGCAATGAAGAGCTCAGGTCGCGCAGGAAGGCGGTTGTTGATAGGGTTGAGAAGGCGTTGGAAGACTTGGAAAGAGAGGTAGAGGGTCGATGGGTTAGTCGACAGGCCAAGTTGGCAAAGGAGCAAGAAGCCACATCTGTCTCACCTGCCCCCGTTGAAACCAGCAGCACAGATGCCGACTCTGGTGATGTCCCTGTTGTCATCCCCGATGCCCCTGTTACTCCCACTGTCACTGTCGAATCCTCCCCCTCCGAGCCAACTCTGTTGCTTGCCTCTGAAGATGTCCCAAGCGAGGCGGCAAATGTATCACCCGTGTCTCTCGAACCCTCAACCACAACGGCACCCATAATTATCGACATCGACGATGGCACACCTTTGCCAGAATCTACGGACGGGCCTTCCTCGTACCCTCCGTCGTCTGCTTCCACTGCCGTTCCATCAGTCGCTTCATCGGTTGACACAATCAGGCCTTCCGACGATGAGGGATCCGATACAGCTAGTGATACCTTCTTACTCGCCCAGTCCGCCGAAACTCCTATACCNAAAAAAGCCTTTGAGAAAGGAGGAGGAGGGTGATTCAACCAGTGATTGGTCCGAAGTAGAAGCTTAGAGTCTTCGGCCAATGTTCCTGCTACATATAGTATTTATATCTTGTTTATTGCATAATATAATCTCTCATTTTATGGTCCTTGTCGTGATAGAATCGTCCTCTGAGTGCCTCAATGTTCGCAGGGCCCCTCGGCCGTGACTCCTTCGCATGGGCGGCTCCTATTCAGTGCGGATGTCAGCCATCGCAAGCTCAAAAGACCGATGCGTCCTCCCATCGTTCTTTCTTCCTTACTACCACCATCATCACATTTTATAAACCCGCATTTTTATCATGAAGTTCTCATTCACTCGTCTCAGGCGCTCGCTATTTGGCTGGTCCACCTCGCAAGTGTCAACGATGGATTCGAACGATGCGACCCAACGTCTTCCTCAGGAGGAGCTGGTATCCTCCCCTAAAACTGACATTGTTTTCCAGATTCCCCCGAAAGCTGTCGTGTGCGACAGTCAAGACACGATTCGAGCTGTCACCAGGAGCGACAGCCAGGCTACGCTTCGTTCTTTCCCTATGAACAGCCCTGATGCTTCTTTATTTTCACCCAGGTCGAGCGACAGCATCGAGGAGAGTCTCTCTATGATCGCAAGCACCTTTGCCGCGCAATACACCTTCGAAGCCAGCCATCTAGAAGACGAAGACGACTTCCCGTGTCCAGATTCTCCCGTCTGCGAACTCTGCGGTTGCGAATTCCCCATCGCACCCACCTCTCCTACTCCTGAGTCGAGATTTCCCTCGTTGCTACAGACTCTCATCGGCTCTCCTCCAACTCCTCCCAAATACTCTGGCTTGGTCACCATCCTCCTCGATGCCACCCTTCTTACACCAGAAATTCGTGCTACAGCCCCTCTTACATGCGAGAATGTCTCCGCCAATCCCCTTCTCAAACCCTCCGTCATCGCGAACGCATCAGGAAAGGAGGACCACTCTTACCTTTCTGCACGAAATCTCAACCCGCACTATCGCTACCCAAATACTCAGGAGGAAAGACGAGAACGTGCTATTGCCCGCCTCCACTCCGAATCCCTCATCGAAATTTCCGAAGGCTTCGAGGACAAGCCTGCGGAAGACTGGTCCACTGACGAAGAGGACTCCGAAGACGACGATCTACTCGCGGAGTTGCCTTCATTGCGCTCTTCATCAAACCTGGCCGACATCCTTTCGCCGCCTTCGTGGTCGCTCCGGTCTCAAATGGTAGGTTCTATGCTAAAGGGTTCGCCTTTTTCTAGGTCAGGAATGTTGGTCAGCGATTGAAGGACTAGGAGACGTTGGGGTTGAGGAATGTTAGTTAGAGTGTGTGTTCGTGGTCCATTTCAAAGCGTGCGTATTCCATTCCTTTTTCTCGGCTGGTTGTAGTGGAGATGGCTGGCTTCAATCGTTGGAACTGGTTATGGGCTTTTCTTTCTCTCGGTGACAATGCCGCCCTCTCGCTTCTCCCCCTCTCATAGGTCGCTCTGCCTCTCCTCCTCCACTCCGCCCTTCCCCTACTGCACTCCCGACATCTCGAGCTTCGTCATAGTGCGTCTCTTTCAGGATAAAGTTTGGCCAGACTCTATCCTGAAAGAGGTTCAACGCCCTACGGCGATGCTCGAGATTTTGGGAGTGTAGTAGGGGATTGCTTCGGAAAGGCTGGACATCATCGTTCTATGATTGTAGGACGATGTTGTCGGGCCTCTCCGAGGAGGCAGTGTAGCAGTGGAGTCCATTGCGACTATGAGAGGCCTTTTCTTTTTCCCCCCATTCCCCCACCTTTCCCTATCCCCTTTTAATTTCCCTATTTTCCCCTTCGTCCGCTCGACCTTTTCGCGAACTTTCTAACTCATGTTTCTTCAATCCCTCTATCGCGAGGAGTGCCAGATCTACCTCCGGCGTTGCGCCAAGTCTTCTGAATGAATGTGTTGGGATGGAGCCCGGGGTTTGGGTACAGTCGGAGGTTTGGGTGTCGTAGCAGCTTCAATAGTTGGCCCTGCTTTTTGTTGATGAAGTAGACCTTGCCCAACCCATGAGCCACTCATATTATGGTCCATCTTGGTCTGGTAAACACCAGGTAAACACAGTGAGATTCTGAGTAACATGGATAGACAAGTGGCAAGGAGGTAATTTACTAGGAATAACTGAAATATGGCAATCAAAGATACGAAGATACTGCGCACACCTAAGTGTTCTACATCGGACGAGGAAATCACTGATATATGTATTACTTTTATAGATAACTCAAGACCTTCGATAGTCAGCTTCGCGACCCCTAGCAGATGGAGGAGGAGGGGGAGGGTAGTCTCGTCCAGTGCGTGGGGGAGCGCCCGAAGCACTGTAAGAACCAGCATAAGAGTCTCTTGGTGGTCCGGGAGGATAAGCCTGCTCATAGGCGCCACGAGGGGGAGGACTTTCAGAGCGACGTCTGCCAATATATCAACTTCAGATAGAAACGAATGTCATTCCACGACTAACCTGTAGCGACCACTAGCCTCCGCGCTTCCTGGCCTGACATAGTCGGGAGGATAGCGCGGAGGTGTCACCGGACGACCGCGATATTCGGCATAATCACTAGGAGGGATAAGTACAGTGCATCCACAGACGGGGCCAAGCAACTAACCGAAGAGTTGGAGGCCTCTCATAGTCCTCTCTAACGTGACGAGGGGGCGACCTCAAACGGGCAGCGCCAGCAGGCGGAGGGGCGTATGAGGCACTAGGATAGCGATCAGCAGGCTTTCTTTCATATCGGTCATAGGCTGGATAAGGAGCTGGCGGGGGAGGTGCAGCATAACCGCGATAACTGTCAAGAGTGGGAGGATAGCGGCTGCTACGGTAGTCAGGGTACCTGTCGCGGTCAGGAGGACCAGGAGCGCGTCGATAGTCATCATAGTCACGTCCACGACCGGAAGGAGGTTGAGGAGGGTAGTCTCGATAGTCCCTTGTCGGGGAAGCAGTTCTGCGATAGTCTCTGCCAGGAGGGTAGTCATAGTAGCGAGAATCCTTGCCTGGGGGAGGCATGCGACCAGGAGGTCCAAATTCATCGCGATATGGTGGGTAGTCCCTCGGTGGAGGGTAGTCTCTTTGTATCCGGTCGATCAGAGGAGGCTCAGAGCGGCGACCATGAGAGTCTCGAGCGTCACTGATAATATCCTTCAATTAGTGATCAACGAGAAGCGAGCAACGGGCGGTACTCACGAGGGAGGGGCATTCGGGCATTCTCTGCGCATAATGTTCATGTTAAGTCACAGCAGCTAAGCGCGTAGCAAAGATCAGCTTACCTTGCCCAGTGACCTGTGTCACCACATCGGAAGCAAGTACCAGACTCTCCGGTGTTACGGGTGGCTCGACCACCATGAGATATCTCAACTCTGATTTTGTTACCCATAAAGTAGCCCTCGTTGTATTTAGCGACACTCTCCTCAGCCGCAAGGGTGTTGTCAAATTCCTGGAGGGGCGGGTGAGTGAGTAGGAGGGGGCAAAAGAAGCGAGGTCTTACGACGAAACCATATCCAATTCTATATGGAAACGCGCGTCAATATGCGATTGGGTGACGATTGACATTAATACTTACTTGAGCTCAATTTGTATGATATTGCCTATCTTTCCGAAGCAAGAACGCAAATCCTCGATGCGGGTGTTGGATGGTAACCCTCCAATATAGACTTTGTTCGGCTGCGGACGAAAAAAAGGGTAAACACCAGATTGGGACAGCAAACGAAGGACGAGTGTGAGAAGCCCAGTCAACAAGACCAAAGAGCAAGACCAAAAACAAGGATACACATCGACACAAACCAGAAAAACCAAGGGATGCCCGTTGACTGCATCTCAAAAGAGCATCAAAGTCGATAGGGAATCATTGTCACCAGAAGCCCCAGCGACAGTGAAAAAGTCAACCATGCCTTTAGCGCGGAGTCAAGACACATCAAGGACATCATCGAAGGGTAGACAGAGACAAGAATCAACAATGTGGAAGGGACCGGGTATGCACCTTGGCCTGTTTGTCGCGGAAAGTTTCCCCTTTGCTTGCAGGAGCAGTAGAATCAGCCACGCTAGCGGCCCTAGTGACGCTTTCTGACGGATCAGGCTCCTGAGAGGGAGGAGGGGATGCGGTTGAATTAGCGGGATATTCTGGGTCGTCAGGATGGCCTCCATTGAGGATAGAGGAGTCCGTGACGAGAGCGTTTTGTGCGGACGACGAAAGGGAGTCCGGATGCTTAGAATGTGGCGAGACGGGACCTCGATCAGCAGCGGAGGGAGACGCAGCAGCAGCCATGATGGTGGTGGTTGCAGTTCAAGAAGTGAAGAAGTGTTTACGGACGCTGGGAAACCTGGGAAAATTGTTCATACTCCGCGCAAACTCCGCCACTTCGATTTCGTCCACGTGCACTCAAAGCCCTCGGCGACCAGTGACGTCGTCGTACAAGTCTGTCCATGTCATAAACGAGTGGTAGTGTATACAGACTAAGTACTGCTGCCCTAGTAAGCTAGATAATGAAGGGGGGGGGGGCAAGTCCAAATGCGGGCAACGAGGATTGAAACGGGGTACTACGTCAATCCGCGGCCAGAGGACTCCCCCAAAGCGTCCAGGTAGGCGTACAATATAGTAAAGGTATAGGTGGCGACGGACCAGATAATCAATGTAGATATAACCAGACTAGAGAACGCCTGCACATTATAAAATAGGAAAGCAATGTGTCCGTGTCTCTAACCCAGGGGATGGAAATAAAGTCCTTGCTGCATCACAAGCATATAAATTATCCAAGTGTTCGCTCCGAGTCCAGAACTCTTTTGATGAAACCAAGAATCATAACGTTCGCGCGTGAGGGAGGTGCATGACTTAAGCCAGAACGAAGAACGCGCTGGCAAGGGCGGCGATAACCATGGAGCTCAGGCCAAATACGGCACGAACATCAGCCATCAAGGGCATGGCACCGTTGTTATTGTTGCTGCTTCCTCCACCGCTTGAACCACCGCCGTTGTTGTTGCCAGAGCCGCTGCTGCCAGTTTGAGTGGGCGGTGCAGAGGGAGTGAAGGTAGCGGAGGGGTTGGCGATACATGAGCTCGCAGCAGCGTTAGCAGCAGATGGTGAAGAAGGTGCGGCGCTGTTGACAGTGCCATTTCCTGAGAAGCTGCAGGCCTGGGCGTTGCGGTTGTTGATTTCATAATACTGGCTCATGACAAAAGACAATTTGACCGCTGAAGGAAAAAAAAAAGRTCAGGAGAATGGTGAGCGGAAACAGGGTAGGACTCACTAGGGTCACAGCCGGAGAGACGGCCGTAGGTACCTGTGTTTCCATCACCGCCAATGTCATTGCAGTTTCCACCTTGCTGGCCGAGAAGGCTGCAAGCTGTACCGATGAGTTCACCGACGACGACGCTGTAGTTGGCAGTAGGTGGGGTGAATCGGCAGCTAAGAGTGCTCTCCAAGCATCCACATGCGGCTTCGTTAGGGGTTGGGGGAAGGGTAGTGGAAGCCAGGAACGTGCTGCTCTGGGCGGGGCAAGCACCATAGGTCGTTGCAGCGTTGCTCTGAGCGGGAGAGTTGGGTCCGCTGACACCAGTGTACTGTGTTCTGAGACGGTCGAAATCATCGCTGGTGGTGACAGTGTTACCAGAGACAGTGACCATGCCGAATTGACCTTGTACACTCTGGGCGGGGAAGTACGAGAAGGCGATACCTCCGGACCAAACATCAGACATCTGCGAGCTGAAAATAGCCTGTGATTCGGTCCAAAGACGTGGGGGCGACGTGATACAACCGAACTCGCTGAAATAGGCGACGACGTTGTAGTTGGCAAAAGCACGAGTGGTGCCGGCATAGGCACTCTCAAAGGAGGAATCCCCACACCATTCGCTACGGAAGGGTTAGGAATAAGATACAGCCATGTATGTGACCGACTCACTAGTCGTTCAAGCCATAGATATCGATGGAAGTAGCACCAGAGTTTGAGCCAGAGGGGTCGCAGGTAAGATAGTTGGCCAGGTCACCACGCCATCCAGAAGCACCATTGATAGCAGCATAACCGACCAGGGCGGGGGAAGAGATCGAGGCACTGTCGAAGAAATCAGTTTAATCACGAGGCCTCGTGTTCAACGGGCAAAAATACCCACAGGTAGGTCTTAACATCCCGAGCCGCAGCCTTGACGTAAGAAGAGATGGCAGTGGAGTCTTGCACGACTACCTCATTTCCAACGTTGTAAGCCAAGACATTGTCGTACTTTGAGAAGGTGTCGATCGTGCGAAGGTACTGGTTGAGGATGTTCGTTGACCACGACGGGCTAACACGATCGATGGAGCCGTTGAGAGGAAGAGCCAAGTCGATGCTACGAAGAACGTCAGAGGGTAGGAGTGGAGTGAGAAGCGATTAGCACACACATAGTGTAGATGCCAGCGTTGCTGAAGGCTTGCATGCACGCATCGTGGTTGAGCGACGAGTCCACACTGTAGATACGCAGGGTATTCACTCCAAGCTGTTGCAGGAATGGAAGGTCACGAGCGCAAGCATCCGGAAGCGACAGAGGGTCGACGAAGGTTGACGGCTCTCCGAAATGGTTGTCGTCGCTCTCAACAACTTCGCCTGAAATCACAGCAGCCCCTTAACAACGCGCTCCCCAAGCAAAAATCGACTGCAAAACGCACCCTGCTCCTGGTATGCAATTCCCTTAATGTAGAACCGTGTTCCATCGTCCTGGTATAGGTACCTGCCTGAGCGGGTAATTCGTGGGATAGCCTGTACGCGAGATGCAAGGAGTGTAGCCGCGACAAGGGCAGTGAATGCCCGGAAAGAACCCAGCATGGCTGAAATGCTGAGCTAGGGTGAAGAGAAGAGAAGAAGGGTAGAGATGTGGGGGAAAGGAGAGTGGTGGAAAATATCCGCAGCGAGTTTAAATAAGGCTGGGGGTAAAAAAAAAACCAAGGCTAAGGCTCTTGTCGCCAGCCTCGATGCTTATGTGGGCGGAGATGCCCGTACAGCCACGGACGCCGTGCCTTATGTAACGTCCCAAGTTCGATCCCGTGCGGGGCATTTTCCCCAAATCCCATGTCACTTCCTCCCATCCTCTACCACTACTTCCGCACACCACTCCCTTACGCACAGACACTCGCCCTGCAAGAGCGCCTCCACCAGATCCAACTCCTCCAGCGGAAACGCGTTCCATCAGCCCACAGCGACCTCCTCCTCCTCCTTCAGCACAGACCCGTTTATACAGGTGGTCGTCGACAAACATCCGACGAAACCTCAGCAGACCGTGAACGGCTCACACAACTCGGTGCAGACTACCAGCTCATCCAACGTGGCGGCGAAACAACCTACCATGGACCAGGTCAGGTAGTCGGCTATCCCCTGCTCGACCTGTCGAGGTACTCCCCAGCTATGGGCATTCGGGACTATATCTGTCGTATGCAGAAAACCATGGAAAACCACTTTGTCGAACGCCATGGCGTACAACACGTACCCTCAGACCACACCGGTGTCTTCCTGGACGAGCATACGAAGATTGCGAGCATCGGCGTCCAAGTTAGACATCGGCTGACGAATCATGGTTTCGCGTTTAACGTTACCAACGAACCGCTAGCGTGGTTCAACCAAGTCGTGGCTTGTGGCTTGGTAGATGTCAAAGCAGGGAGCTTAGAAGGCGCGACTGGCAAAAGCATCAAAGTTGAAGACGAAATACCGCCATTGGTCGCGATGTTTGGAAAGATGTACGGCCGAGAAATGGCACCTCTTGATCCTCGACTAGATGAAGAAGTCGGTAGAGAGATCTTAGCCTTGGAGGAGGAGGCTGAGAAGCTGGGCGCATGGAAAACATCCCCATCATAACGCATACGAGAGGCTCTAATGATATCTTCTTCTCTAGAGTTATAATCAATAAATCGGACCGTGTGGCGTAGAAATATGCTAGACAACAACTTGAACATGGAATACACATAGAAAAAATGCAAGCATGATAAAGGATACAATGCACNAAAAAACCACTTCCGAGTCATGGGAGTCGCGGACGCCTTCAAATTCAAACAACTTCGACAAAATTGGCGGGGAAGATGCCTTCAGTACCTTGGGCCTTGCCCCTCCACCTATACATACATTAGCAGTCGAACGAGAGAGCGTACAATGACACCTACCAATCGTCTACACTATCACTCTTCTTCGTGATAATAATGACATCCCCCTTCGAGAATGACAAGTCGCCAGACTAACGGAAAACATAAACACTCAGCGGCTCATCGGCGGCAAGGCATCCATCTTACTCACCTCAACTGCATGGAAATCATACAGCGCGACGGCTCTGGCAATTTCCCCAGCCTGAAGTGGTCTCGTCAATTCTGGCTTCGGTGCGATATACGGCTTCGGCGCGTTGGAAGACATGGTTGGCGAAGCTATATAATCCACCTCCGGGTCGCCATACCCATATTCAACGCCATTCGCCGCACCCGTCGAAGAAAACGGGTCGGGCGACGATGTCGTGGGGACGTGAGAGAAACTACGGTTGTGCGACTTGGAGGGTGGACTATACGAAGAGGCCGGCACCTTGGTGCTCATGGAACGACTATGCGAATTCGCCGCGCCATTGGTGAATTTAGGACCCGTGTTCGAACCAAAGTCGTAAGCACCTTCAGAGGGATTCGGAGACGAGAAAGACAGTCGAGGATGCTTCATCTGCGGTTTCTCATCCGGTCTGTAATCAGATTCGAAATGCGTTTCGAATCGGGGAGAGGGAAAGGATGTGGGTGATGAATGGGAGGGCTCGACAAAAGGGTCGACGAGGGGGGCTTGCTGCGTACGAGGAGGTGAGGGCTTTTGAGTAGGGAAATACGAGCTACTATCGTTGTTACTCCATGAAGCAGGCGGGAACGACGGCTTTCTCCCTTTCTTCGATCTCTGAGAAGCAAGACTGAGCGAAGAAGGTGATTCAACGGTAGGGCTGCCGAGACCACCAAACGCATACGATCCTTCTCGGCCTCGCTGCGCTGATGATTCATCCACCCATTTCATGCCACCAGGCAATCCCGTGCATGTCTCGAGTGTCTTGATAAGAGTATTGGCCCAGTTGGGTGGGTCAATCGAGCCAGAGAGTAGCTGTTTAGCTGTAACAGAGCTACCGTAGGCAATTGCGTTGGCGTCCTGACGTTCCACGATCACTGAGCCCTCCAAAGAGACACCCCCAAATAACCCACGAGATTTTGAGTAAGAAACCCTGTATCAAACGATTAGATACAGGGAATGTAGCATAAAAGACGGCGTACATTGCAGCAAGTTTGCCCTTCGTATTGACCGATCCAGAGGCTTCGCCATTGCGACCCAGAGGTCCGAGCGCAATGCTCATGTTACCTCCTAACGTCAGCGATCCCGCAGCCATGAACGACGCCTAGTGCACAATAATGAGTACATCTCCGACGGCTACAAGGATGAGCCCGTGACGTGAGACTCACGATAGCCTAGCAGACACACGTACGTGGCGAATAGCATTAGTCAAGATATCAGTGGATACCAATGATAGATGCGCACCGACTGCGAGTTCAATACAACCAGAAAGTCCGTCATCTCGGCCCCTGCCTGTCCCCCTACACCAAGCCCCGCAGTGCCGATTGCACTCGGGGCGGACCAAGCTAGCAAGTGAGAGTCAGCCAATATAACTTGAAGAATGCTGAACCAACTCACTACCGTCGGACAACTTTGCAATGACAACACCACTACCCGCTCGAGCGGAGAACAAGAACCCCGCTTTGAATATCGTGAATATCGCGAAGCCTTTGGCATTTTCCAAGATGTGTCTTGGGATGACACCATCCAGGCCATTGTTTCCGCTGTCAACGAAAGACTTGACTGTATCCCAACATACAAAGGAGGAAACGGGTTAATCAGTACCAATCGGGCTGGTCTATGTGGACTTGTGCTACGCACATATCTTTGCTGCCTTCTCGCATTCCTTCGGAAGAGGCTGAGGTAGCGGACTGTTGAGTTTCATGGATTGTTGAGAATGTGATAGGGAATGGTAAGAAGAAACGAGGGTGACGGTGACTTCGAGGCTGACTTAAGTGGAATCATGTAGCCGGGCTCGGAAAGAGCCTGCGCTGTCCAAATGGAGCAGCCGCAGCAGCAGCGAAATGACATCACCTCTCGGCGTTCTACCTCCTGATCTGCCTCCTGAAGGGGGTTGCCAACAGCAAGAAGATGTTTGCCTACCATCGCAAGTGAAGACGTTTTTACGGTCGCAAGGCAGCTTTACCTCCTCTTCCTTAAATTGTTGGGTCATTTCGAGGCAGCCAAGAGTCGAACTTAGTAATCCACGAGTAGTCATCAGGAGAAGCCTTCCGACGCGGATTGCGCAGCGATGGCAGTTCCGAAGTGGGTTATGATTGAATATTGAACGGCGATTCAATCAAAGTTCGTTGAAGCGCGGAGGCCTGGCACGACGGATGAACCGAAGTCTGGCCTGGGCCAAGATCGATGACAAGTTAGCCTGGAGAAAGGGGCTTCTCTCAGGGGCAGAGAACGGGCCTTTCAGTCAGATTTTGAATCCGTCCGCCCCTCTCAAACGCACAGACACCATGACTACGACGACGATATCCTTACCAGCCGAAATCGTTGAACAGATCATCCAAACATCTTGGCTATCTTTCTCTTCAACTTCGCCGAGACTATCAAACACCCACCGCATCGAATTTATGGTCTCCTCCTTACTCGTCAGCAAAGCCTGGTCGTCAATATTCCAAAACATCTCCGCAAAGAATGTCTACATACCCTGTCGCTCGTACGCAACTCACTTTCAACAGCTCCTTGAACCACAAACGACACAAGACAGAGGGAATTCGTCTTCCCATCCACGATACGACCAACTGTGCCGTTCATTGACTTTTTACATCGAACCTCCCACCGTGGACATGCTTCGCAGTAAAACGACCAACACCCAAGTCGACATTGGAGCCAGCGTCTTCAACCTCCTGCACTACATCCACAGGATTCCAGCATTACTCCCTCTCCTAACGAAAATATCCATTCATTACTATAATTCCTCATTTGGGGATCTATTTCAAGGGTGCCGATTGATTAACTTTCCACCCCAAGTCACGCACCTGGAGATCTCATATCAATTCGAAGACGACAAACGTCGAGATAGGTCCGTCGAGGAGATGAGAGTGTTTGAAGGGATGTGGGACGTACCTTTATTGCGTGGGTTGAAGCATGTGCGGAAATTGTCTGTTTTTGGAGCTGCCGGAACCGACGTTTCGGAGAGGCTGAAAAGGGTTTGCTTGGGCGTCGAAAATGTAGAGGTGGATGGTGGTGAAAGCGGGTAATGATGAGACAAACGCGCAAGTCCAGCTTGAAGATTGCCATTTTTACGCGTGTTGTAGGGAACGTACGGTGGAGGTGACAAATTGTCGCTAGCGTCAAGACATAAGATTACACTTAATGCTTTTACCGACGCGAGTGAACATACTGCTTCCCTTATCGCCTGAACTCATGGAAAGAACAAGGCCTCACGCAGGAGGATTTCGCATTCACAAGATTGATTTTGAATGTCAGATATACAATTTCATCGAAACAGCGCGAATCCAATACGACCCCGAGATTTCCATCATTTCTACCCAAACCCCAGGTTCCGTTCCAGCACATCCATTCGGATAACTTGGCGAGTAGCCCTAGATATACCTGGCGCCTCTCGGACCGAAGTTGTTGAGGGAAATGAGCGTTAGAAAATTTGCGAGAAGGGAAAAGGAATGAAGGAAAATAGGGGAAAGGGGTGAAAGGGTGGGGGATTGGGGAGACNGGGGGGAAAGGAAAGGCCGCTCATAGTCGCAATGGACTCTACTGCTACACTGCCTCCTCGGAAAGGCCTGACAACATCGTCCTACAATCATAGAACGATGATGTCCAGCCCTTCCGAAGAAATCGCCTACTACACTCCCAACATCTC
>JAPEVF010000320.1:0-50304 GCA_029747585.1 Pleurotus djamor | reverse complement strand
ACATGTTAGGATGTATGTTACGCTAGAATCGATGGAGATAAGTGGTAAGTGCTCAGAAAGCTAAAGGAGGAGGGAAAAAACTCGATGGATGAAGTTACAACTCGATGCTCCAACAGTGCTTCATACGAGGAGGCCACTAGGACGTCTAACGAGAGCAAAACCTGGGGTTCAAGGAACAGGCACATTTAGCTCACCGATCACGAAATCACATGGTCGGCGTTCCAACATTGTCAAAAACGCCAAAATGTCATTACGTCCGAGGAAAACAACTTTTCGACATCCCTCGACTCACGAAGCCAAGTCAGCAAAGGGATGGTCAGTATAACCTCTGCTGCCCGCGATTCCCTCTGGATCATAGAATGTAGAGCGGTCACCGGCGTTCAGAGGTACATCATATTTCCATCGGACCGGCAAGTCAGGCTAGAGAAACTGTCAAACTCCCTTCTCGGAACCAAGGTCATGCTACTCACGTTAGCTAGGAAGTGACGTCCAGAGGCAACTATATCGCCCTTTTCTGCGGCTTCTAGGGCAAGTTCTCTTGTCAAGCCGCCAGCAACAACAAATGGCTTTGGGGCCCAGATCTTGCGAAGGAAGTCGATCTCTTCAAACGGAGAGAGAGTAGAATCCGCGACGACTTCGCCATTGGCCACCCGAGGCTCAATGACGTGAAGATATGCGAGATCAGGGAAACGCTCTTTGATTTGTGTGATGAAGTGAGAGAAAGTAGGCTTTGGGTCTTCCATTCGCATGTCCAGATATCTCCCCCAAGGGCTAATGCGAACTGCAGTTCGATCCGCACCAACCTCCTTCGTAACCGCTTCCAAAACTTCCAGTCCAAATTGAGCACGCTTCTCAACGCTCCCGCCATATTCATCTGTTCGAGTGTTTGATACTTCCTGAAGGAATTGGTCAACTAGACACCCATTATTCGCGTGAACTTCAACACCATCGAAACCTGCGAGGTTGACGGCATTTGAAGCGGCTTTGGCGAATAGTTGGACGTAGTCTTTGATCTCCTCGACGGTCATCGCGCGAGGAAGGGGGGTGGGTCGAGCCTTGACGGGGATGGCAGAAGGGGCGATATAAGCAAATTTCTGCGCTTCGAGGACATTGGCACGGGCGGAACGTCCCATCGCCCAGAGTTGAAGATAGATAAATGAACCCTTTGAATGTACGGCATCCGTAATCTGTGGTATTGAGTATGAGCGATCCAACTTGCACATTCAATGAATCCCGACAAACTTTCTTCCAAGCAGTAAGCTGTTCATTAGACCAGACGCCAGGAGAGAACTCATACCCTCCGGCCTGCGGGGCGATGAAAGTTGATTCTGTGATAAGAAGTGTGCCGGGGGTGCTACCGCGCTGCGAGTAGTATTCGGCCATCAAAGGAATAGTAGGTACATAGTCTTTTGACCTGTTCCTCGTCATCGGCGCGAGAACGACTCGGTGCTGAAGGGTGATACGACCAACTAGAATCGGCTCAAAGAGCTTCGGAGGGGTCGACATTGTGCTAGAGACCAGAAGGCTAGTCCAATCGTCCCTTTTATATCGATGTAAAATCCTGAGCCTGAGGTCGCGGGCACAGTAGTGAATCCATGAGGGACATCTTGCTTGCTTTGGGGCAGCTCGTCTGTAAAGAAGTTTCTATCTATTCGTGCTACAGTAGAAGTAGAGAGCTTTTATCTCGGAACAAAGTGTGATTACATACCGGAAGCAAGTCTTGTGGCCGAGGTGATGGGGGATCGTGTGATCAATGAAAAAACATTGACTGTGCGAACTCTGATTCTCACAATCAATGGTGATCACTGCAAGCCAAGTCGACAGGAAGACAAGACATGAATTACCAAGTAGTTACAAAATATAGACTGCTGTTTAAGCCCTGAATCCGAAAAGACTCCAAATCCACGAGAATATTGTCTGATTTTCAACGGATGCCGCTGGCAAGTTGGCAAAGGAATAATCCGTGTATCCTTTACCACTTGCATCGCCGGGTGCGTAGAACGTGGAGCGGTCATAATCATTCAATGGTATGTCGTGTTTCCACCGGAGTGGCAAGTCGGGCTATGGTATGTATCGTCAGTCAATTATCTTCCCAAGTCGTTCACTTGGGGGAACTCACATTTGATATGAAATAACGGCCAACGGCAATTATATCACCCTTCTCAACCGCTTCCAACGCAAGGTCTCGAGTATATCCACCAGCACTGATAAATGGTCGCGGCGCCCAGATCTTTCGAAGGAAATCATTCTCTTCGTACGGGGAGAGTGTGGAGTCAGGCACAGGCTCGCCAGTGGCCATTCGAGGCTCAATGACATGTAGATAAGCGAGGTCGGGGAAACGTTCTGTGACCTGGGTGACAAAGTAGGAGAAGGTGGGTTTGGGGTCCTTCATTCGCATTTCCTGGTATTGACCCCAAGGACTGATGCGAATGGCCGTTCGATCAGCACCAATCTCTTTCGTAACTGCGTCTAAGACCTCGAGCCCAAACTGTGCCCGCTTCTCGACGCTACCGCCATACTCATCGGTCCGATGATTCGTTACATCCTGGAGAAATTGGTCGATTAGGTACCCGTTGGCACCGTGTAGCTCGACACCGTCAAACCCGGCAAGGTTGACAGCATTGGAAGCGGCCTTGGCAAACAATTGGACATAATCCTTGATCTCCGCTACCGTAAGAGGACGAGGGGGTGGTATGGGTTGATAGCTGAGTGGGATGTCGGACGCAGAGACATAAGGAAGATTCTGCGCTTCAAGTACGTTCGGGTGGGCTGCACGGCCTAGCGCCCAAAGCTGGAGGTAAATAAAGGAACCCTTGGCATGGACGGCATCGGTGATCTGCGTTTTGACAAATCAGGAAGTCGGGCCAGAGGTCAGTGTGAACGGAAGCGAACCTTCTTCCAAGCAGTGATCTGATCGACGCTCCATACGCCTGGGACAAAGTCGTACCCTCCCGCTGGTGGGGCGATAATGGTTGCCTCTGTGATCAGAAGTGTTCCCGGGGTGCTTCCACGTTGCGAGTAGTATTCGGAGACCAGAGGTAGGATGGGGACTTGTTCTTTGGTCGATCTATTCCTTGTCAAAGGGGCGAGGGCGACACGGTGCTGAAGAGTAACACGGCCAACTTTGATGGGCTGAAAGAGCTTGGAGGTCGACATCGTTTCGGGGTGTGTGGAAGCAGGGAAAACTATCAAAGGATAGCATGATGCGAGAGTACCGCCTTATATCTTGGACATGGTCTGTCAATGGTGGAACGAACGCCATTTGGAATGATTATGAGTCTGTGAAGTTATTAATCAGCCTATCTGACAAAGATGCTTCTGCGTCATACCTGTTATGCGACAACATGAGAACTTGGAAACATACCGGAGATACCCAAGCGAGCGTGGTTGCAGGAGGCTGGGTGCGAAGGACGCAAGCCCGACCCACAAGTTGGCATGAGAAAGGAGCAAACTGATTGTCTATCTGCTTGACTCTCAGGCACAAAGGCCTGTCGACCGTCAGGTCGCAGACATTGAATGAACCACACAAGCTAGAGAAATCAAAAAAAARCCGTTTGCAGNCCGTTTGATGGGAAAGAAATCCAGAAAATGACCACACCGCCTACCAGCATTCAGTGCTGAGAAGTACTCGATTAGATGTCGATAAAGACCGTGAGAGTCCATATTCTCACGGTCAATACTGTTGCGATGACGTTTATCACATTGTCTGACAATCACGATCGCGTCGAGTTCAGCTGCTTCAGCTCGCCCTCTTCCCTCGTCGTCGCCGACGATGAACTACATTCGTGGTGCAATAAGCACCATTAGTGCACCGTATCAGTACTACAAGGACCTCGCGCCCTTGAATCCGTCTACCCTGACTGGTGCCATCGACGTCATCGTTGTTCAGCGAGCTGGCAAAGATGGAGAGACCGAATTGGCATGCACGCCTTTTCACGTCAGATTTGGAAAATGGCAAGTTCTGCGCCCGTCGGAGAAGAAGGTGAGCCAAGAAGGGCCCAATGTGTGTTGTTACTGACTACAGTTTATGCACAGGTAACGGCCTCGGTGAACGGCAAGCCTATACCGTTCAGCATGAAAATTGGAGAGGCAGGAGAAGCATTTTTTGTCTTCGAAACCGATGAAGACGTCCCAGAAGACCTCATTACCAGCCCAATATTGCAACCGACGCGACCTGAAGACGCAACGGATGTACCTACGGATAGGTTTGGTGCTCAGCCAGACTCGGACAGTGATGAGGATGTTGAGCAAGGAACATCGTCAACACCTCCGCAGGAAGATCAAGAACCGGAATTTCTCGACTTGAACGCGACTTCGCAGACGGAATCCCAATCTCAGTCCTCTGCTGCGCAAACACTCCCTTCACCTCCTCCCTCACCTCCTCTGAAACCCACCCCCGATTATGACGACCCCGACGCTAAGGTTGATGCTATGCTCAAGACGATGCAGAGGGACATGCACCTACACGATGTGCAGTATACCCATGGTACGTCTTACTTACTAGAGACGGGTATTCAGTGGTTTAGAACCCTTTGGTAGACGTCGCCCTAGATGCCGAAGGCTACCACACACACAACCATCACAAACACCAAAAGGATGCTTCAGAAAGAACCATCAAAGGTGACGATGCTGGCCCACTTCCCGAAACACAGTCCCACTTCATCTTCCCCAACCCGTCTAGTTCCAATGAATCCGTGCCATTTCCATCCGTCCGGGCTACGTCTGAACCACCACCCGAGTTTGAAGAACCGCCTCCCTCTCAACCAGGCGGCTCCTCGTCTAGACCCTCGCAACTGACGATCCCTACCTCCGTTCAACAAGAATACTCTTGGGAATGGGGTGCCTTTCCTCAACCATCCCCCATGAAGGCGACCTTTGGCAAGGGAGGCCGTTTAGATACCCACAACCTTGTTAAAGGCAAAGGCAAGGCCCCTGCCGGCCCTAGTCTTTTGGCGGAAGATGTGTATGAGCATCATCGGACTCGGAGCGTCCC
Organism: Pleurotus djamor; assembly: GCA_029747585.1. Classification (NCBI taxonomy): domain Eukaryota; kingdom Fungi; phylum Basidiomycota; class Agaricomycetes; order Agaricales; family Pleurotaceae; genus Pleurotus; species Pleurotus djamor. The sequence continues at coordinate 45,311 of JAPEVF010000320.1, read as the reverse complement.
TCCTGTCGTCGGGAACGTGCTTGATGACGACAGTTCCGACGACGAAGATCTTCGTGATTCCTCTGCCGCTGCAGGCTACGGAGCCGGCGGTCGACTCGCACCTAGCAAGTCAGACCCACGGCGTTTCTTGGTGTTGATAGAGGGTCGGAAAGTCAAATTCGACCTCAGTATAGCATCAAATACCGGTGTGTTCAACGGTGACGACCAACTAGAGGCCTCGCAAGTCTTCGAGGAGGGGCGAATAGAGTACACACGATTTTTGCACGACGGGCAATTGGTTGAAGATCCCAAATTGGTAATAAGATGGGCTGGGGATCAGTAAGTTCCTTCTTCTACAACCAAGGCTCTAGAAATTGACTTCTTTGAAGCTACATTACTCAGGACGACGGTTCACCACTGAAAGATGCACTCCGTCTTTGGCGAAGAGCCGCACTTCAGGAGCAGGAAATGCGCTTCCCACCAAGGCCCATCTCCCCGATCTCTGACGAGGAGGAAGAGCCCGAATTGCCGCCTGAATCACCAGACGAAGCATCTGATAGCCAAACCCTTCCTACCCCCGAACGTAAACAACATGATCGAGCCAAGTCTGAACCGCCTGAAGCTGCTCTGTCCAACTCACCTGGCCGTAAACCCACGTCAACATCCTGGGTCCGCTGGTGGAGTCTCAGTCGTAGTGTGACCAATGATGCAACGACATCACCTATGAGTGGTAGACCTGGACTGCGAGAATCATCTTCGGTTTCCGAAAATGTATGTCCTCATTTTGAAAGCCTTAACTATCGTTATTCATACTACGATGTAGGAACTCCCCCAACGAATTCCCAGTAAAGGATTTGGAAAGGATATCCCACCAGCAGAATCGGCGCCTGCTCTACCATCTACACCCCTTCAAGAGCCCATCAATAGTCCCTTCTCTGCGGCCAATACAACACCGAAAGCAACCAATGTTCCGTCCGGGGACGCTTCCCAATCCAAGAAGCAGCGTAGATTTGTCAAAACACTACGATTGACCTCGGATCAACTAGTAAGTCGACGATCCTCTCGTAGTTCGCTATGCCGACGTGCTTTGAAGCGAAAGACGTCCGTGAAATGCCTGAATGCTGATTCGAGGATCTTGGTCTAGAAATCATTGGATTTGAAACCCGGTCCCAATTCAATCACATTTTCTCTTTCTGCCACTGGTGTTGTTGCATGCACGGCGAGAATTTTCGTCTGGGATTCCACCGACTTGATTGTCGTTTCGGATATTGATGGGACCATTACGAAGTGCGTATCGTTCGATGCCTTCAACGCTCATTATCCTCATCTCCCTCACTTTGTAGGTCTGACGGCCTTGGTCATGTATTCGCCATGATAGGTCGTGATTGGACTCATCTAGGAGTGGCTAAACTGTACACTGATATCTGTCGGAACGGATATAAGATCATGTATCTCACTTCGCGGGCAATTGGTCAAGCAGACGCTACGCGTGGATACCTCAAAGGTATAAAGCAGAATGACTACCAGCTTCCCGAAGGACCTGTCGTCATGAGCCCCGATCGACTTATGGCGTCTTTGCATCGGTAACTCGATCAGTATCGTTCAATTTGGATTGTCCTCTGATAATTTTCTCCAGAGAGGTCATAATGCGCAAGCCTGAGGTTTTCAAGATGGCTTGTTTACGCGATATCAAGCAATTATTCGGCGATGCGGCCAAGAATCCATTCTATGCAGGGTTTGGAAACCGTATAACCGATGCCCTATCGTACAGGAGTGTCAACGTCCCAAGTTCAAGGATTTTCACGATTGATTCGTCTGGTGAAGTCAAGTTGGAACTGCTGGAACTTGCAGGATACAAATCTTCGTAAGTCTGGTATCCTTAAAAGCTGTACGGAGTGTTCATAAAATTTGGTACAGTTACATTCACATGACGGATCTGGTGGACCAGATGTTCCCTCCCATACATCGGAAATGGGCCGCTGAATACACGGATTTCAATTATTGGAAGCCACCTATGCAAGAATTCCCGTTACCCGATTTGTCTCCGCCATCTCCAGCACTCAGCGCTCGTTCTGACACTTCCAACCAAACGACTCTTGCACGCCTTCGCAACTTCAGTCTTGTCGGCTCCCGGCAGCCTCCTATGCAAGTTGAAAAATCCGAAGATTCCGAGCAGGGAGACCTCCGTCGCAGCTCACGCTTGCTCCAGATGTCATCATTTGAGCGACTCAGCAATACCCTGTCCAACTTCACTCAATCGTCTCCCTCAAGTGACAAGCGGAGGAGCCTGAGTCCCATGTCGTATTCGTCTTCGTCGAATACTTATGACGAGTCGGACGATGAGGATGAAGAAGGCGAGGATGGGAGTCAACGACGGAGACGATTGAGACGAAGGAGTATGACAAGCATGCCCGGGTCTTTGGATGACGAACAGTTTGGGTTTGACGACGAGGATGAGCTGGAAGCGGGCGAGGAAGAGGATGGGGATGGTGAAGGCTCGGCATCGGGCAGCGAAGAGGAAGAAGAGGAGATGACACAAGAAGAGGCCGAGGCAGCTGCTCAGCGAGCCCTGGACGAAGATATGATGGCGGTCGCTGAGATGAATGATGTTCCCTATCTATAATTTGACATAATGTCTTAGTCTGTTATGAACATTTGGACGATATGTAGAGCCAGCTTTCGAAGTACAATAATCCTATATCATGTTGTCATGTGTAACCACCTCGATAGCGTCGCAGGAATTGGTGACTGGCCGTGTGCATGGAGTGCTGACTCAGGAAACGAGCGTCAGCACTTTTACAACTTTGTCATTGCCCCTTCCACGATTACCGTCTACTCCCCGTCTAACCGTCGATATGCCGTATGGCACATTATTTGTCTTCTTTTCTGATTCAGCTTCAGTCTGACCAAGACTGTAGCGACGAATTATAATGTACATGGTCAACGTTATAAAAGATGTTCGTTTTCTGCGAATGAAGAGCAACATCCATACATTCTCTAACTTCTCTTCATCCCATGTCGTCGTCTTCCAAGCTTTTCCAACCAATCAAAGTCGGTCGTATGACCCTTCAACATAGAATTGCCCTAGCCCCCCTTACTCGAAACAGGGTGGACAAAGAACATGTTCCTTTCCTTCCCCTGGTGCCCGAATACTACTCGCAACGAGCCAGCACTCCCGGAACTTTTTTGATCACGGAAGCGACGGTCATTGCACCCCAAGCAGGTGGCTATGAACATGTACCAGGAATCTGGTCCGTGGATCAGATCTTCGCATGGAAAAAGGTTTGTTCTTTGGATCGTCGCACTCCAGGAATGGCAACTTACTAACCTTTTTCGTGCCGGAACAGGTCACCGATGCAGTGCATGCCAAGGGATCATACATTTACCTCCAACTATGGGCTCTGGGCCGTGCTGGCCTCGCGGAGGTCCTCGGGGCACAAGAACTTCCCTATGTCTCTGCATCAGACGTCCCTCTCAGTTACCAACCATCGCCCCCTCCACGACCACTCACCATCGCCGAAATTGAAGAATACGTTCGCCTGTACGCCAAAGCCGCAGCTGTCGCCGTGAATCTGGCGGGATTTGACGGGATTGAGGTGCACGGTGCAATGGGATATTTGGCTGACCAGTTCCTCCAAGACGTATCCAACAAGCGAACAGACAAATACGGCGGAAGCGTTGAGGGACGGTCACGGTTTGGGCTCGAAATCATCGAAGCTATCTCGAGAGAAATTGGTGCTGATCGTACAGCTATTCGACTGAGTCCATGGAGTGGCTACCAGGAGATGCGAATGCAGGACCCGAAGCCAACGTTCAGCTACTTTGTATCAGAACTTGCCCGAAGGTTCCCTGATCTCGCTTATATCCACGTTGTCGAACCTCGAGTCGCAACTGGTGAAGCGGTCGATGACTCTTTACTCGCGTCGCACGAAGAGAACGATTTCCTTCGCAATATATGGTCTCCTCGACCATTCGTTGCTGCTGGTGGCTACACGCGAGAGCTCTCGCTAAAGGCTGCTGAGAAGGGCGATATTGTCGCCGTTGGAAGACACTTCCTGGCTAATGTAAGTTATCCCTATCCCTATGTCCCTGTGATGAATTGTCTTCTCACCCACTATCCTTCTTTCTAGCCCGACTTACCTCTTCGCTGGAAAGAAGATGTGCCACTGAACGCCTACGATAGGTCAACTTTCTACGCGCCTGGCGATGACAGTGGGAAGGGATACACGGACTATCCGTTCGTCAATGTTCCCGTTTCAAATGGTCCACACAGCTCAAGCTCGCCAGTCGTTCCTGATTCGAAACGACCCTCTCGAGGCTCACGGTTATTTAATGTCTTCAAGACCCGGAGTCATCGCGTGAGTTTGGAGGCTTAATCGAACGACTGTTCATCACAAGTATCGCCTAACATATTTACATTGCATTGTGCATTAATTCATTATTCCTTTCATCGCATCACTGTACCGTACTTCACAACAGAGCCACCCTATAATTTCCTCCGATCCTAGTCTTAAGCTTCAGCTTCCTCAGATTGCACTCGGCGCTCAAGGTCAGCCTTCGATCCAACTTCGTCTTGAACCACCTTGCTCGTGGAGGTGATTGACTCAAGTCTAAATTCCAGTGCTCTGGAATGCTCAGCGTTCCAGGTGTTTACCAGCAAAATTCAGAGTCAGTTGAACACTCGCTGGACATCGAACACATACTCTCCATCGAGTATACACTCGCGAGGCTGCAGTCCGCCTCGGCATAATCCCCATCATCCAATACCTTGAACTCCTCGGCCTTCACCGAGTAGACACACTCGTCATCGCCGACAAGTGTCTCCTCATCCGACTCGCTGCAAGAGTCCTCAACCGCCTCAACAAGCTCGACGCCAGCGTCAGCCGCCATCCTCATACGGCAATCAACTCCGACCAAGCAAATCTGGTCTTTTCTCACCGTCCGCCTCTCAGGCCTCCTCCACTCTGTTATGTCAGCCGCCTCGCGCTTCGAGGTGTCGACATACAACAACTTGATCTGGCTTTTACTCACCTTCTTCCGAGGGGGAGGCCTGCTCCGTGTTAGCGCTCTTGAAGAGACGCTTGGAAATAGTCTTCTTGGAAGAGGCGGGGGAAGACATGATTTGGGAGGGCATGGTTGTGTGTGGTTCGTGGTTAGGATGATAGGGTATGCTGTGTACGAATGGGCCCTCTTTATGCATCTCTGCGGCCCGGGCATTTCTCAGGCCCCTATTTCAGAATGACTCTAACTTCTGGCACTTCGTGGGCGCTCAACGTGTGTCCCGCCAGTGACGAGCAGCGGAGAAGAGATCGAATAGGGTGCGATAATGGCTATATTTCTCCAAACAATACTTGGAGAAAGCGCTTTGCGGAAGCTATGAACTGACAGTCCTTTCAACGCACGAAGGCTCCCCGATGTTAAGTACATACTACGTCATCACAGGTTTGGCACCCACACATCCTGTACGGCACGGGCGGTGCTGAGAACGGTGCCTTTGAGTGATTCCAGGCGGCACCTAAGCTTGCATATTAGCAATTGGAATGAAGAACGTGGGATAACACTTTTAAGTAAGAGGTATGCAAAGGTTGTAGTTCATATACATAACTAATGAGAGATAGGATTAATTAGATTGTTGAGAGATCACATATACATAACCTGGACTAGTGAAAGCAGTGTCGTTGGCCCTCGCAAAGCCGCGGCATTCTGCCTCGAGAGCGTAAACATTGGGACAAGAGATAACCCCTGCAGCTGACAGGCGTCGGATTGCTTCTTTGAACCAGACTCGACAAGAGAACCTGGGCTCAAAATTAATCTCGCAAACAGGCGTAACCATGGGGATAGATGTCAACAGCCTGGTAATGTATTGCAGACCGAAGCCAAGATCTCCCCGGACTTTACCTGAGCTGTTGTTTCAACAGTTATTGCCTCAGAGAAGCGCAACTTGACGTACCAATCTTTACAGCGATGCAGAGGCTGCGAGATTGTAACAAGCTCATATTGGGTGGCGGATTTTCGAAGATCCAACAGCCAGGAGCGAGGTCTTTAACATGGTACTTTAAAGCGACAACGGAGCTATGCGGTATGCATATAGTCCAATGATAGGTTTTCCTGTCACCTCTGGCAAAAAGAACGGCGAGTATGTCACCGACGTTGAGCTTTTGGCTCGGCATGTTTATCTGAGCAGCTAGACGCAATGAGGACGGGTGCGGACTCGAAGTTCCTGAGCTTAAGCCTTACCTGTGGTAGGCTGAGAATTTGTGAAGGTGCTATGAGGTGAGGGGGAGTTGGGAAGCTAGAAGTCTTCATCTCTGTAGATCTTATAAGTGCTCTCGAGTCATAGCTACTTTCAGGGAGAAACTACGGTAGAGTAGACTTCGCTGTGCCATGGCGCTTCACCCCAATATACAGTACCTCACCGGGTCTTGTAAGAGGCATTGGAGGACGGTGAGTCGCATGTACTCCAGCGCGCAGGCCGTATCAGCGCCATTGGTAGCTGTATTTACATCCCGAGTGACTGGTGTAATTCGAATGAATCGGATGAGGCGTTCATGGGGCGTTGATACATCGACACGTGATGCCCGTTTTCCTTATATTTGTGACACTGACCAGAGTACAGCTTTCATTCCCCCCACATCGATGCCACACTCACCATCGTTCCCCAAACAGTTCTCTTACAAGTGGTCAGGCATTTTCACCCAAAATACTAAGTATGTGACCTAGCTCATCCTTTTCCAGGACCCCAACCTTCAGAAGCACTTGCTGGTGGCTCTGGCTTCAGACGCCACACTTCGTGCGTTCATGGGCCTATTGCTGCCTACTCCGTGCGTTCGGGCGACGAGACATTAGTCGCACCTATCGTCTACCTTTTGGAATCTACGTGAAATTTGGCCTCACCCCAAATGAGCCGTTGGTGATGGACTTCGTGCGCAAGCACACGTCGATACCTGTTCCGACAGTCTTTGACGTCATCCCAACTACAACGAGTTTCGGTCTTCCAGATATGAGCCATGATCCCTTTCCAGAATCCCCGAAGCCTTGGTTGAACCCCCCTGGACCGGACGGTAAATCTCTATCATGGATGTTCGTAATGACCGAAATCCCCGGGAGGCTTATGTTCGAATGGGGAGCAGGCTTTCACCTCACTGGTGCGACGGACGAACAGATTGTTGTCGTCAAAAATACTCTAGGGTCCTGGGTCCGACAGCTTCAAGACATCTCACCTCCTCCTGATTTCCCCTCACATCGAGTGTCAGGTTTTCTTGGAGATCGCTTCAAGAGTTACAGGATCAGCGAATTTTTGGTCGGGCCCTATCGTGACACGGCCGAGTTTCATTCTCAGGACTTTTGCACTGTGTGGGACCGTCGTATTGAAGACGAAGCTATTCGGCGTTTGGTTGATGGACGGCCTCTCAAAGAATATCGTATCTGCCTGACTCACGGGGATATCGTGCCACATAACATCGTCATCGATGAGGCTTGTCGTCCCGTTGGCTTGATAGACTGGGAAACTGCAGGGTGGATGCCCGAGTATTGGGACACGGCTATGTCTTCCAGGTTCGATTACCGGCACAAGCATGTATGGAACGATATTGTTCGGGAAGCCTTCCCTCGTTACGATGATGACCTAACGTTGGAGGCGTTGATCCAGCTGGATTACGATCCGTAGTCAATGGAGGGTATGTAGAAACGCTGTCCAATGATAGGCGCATGGAGTGGTAATTGATACACATACTTTGTACATACTTACGATAATATTGATACACGGCTAGGTAACCAACTTGATATAGCTACAGCAAAATATTGAAGTCAGAGATGCAAACGAACAAAAACGAAGAATAGCGATCAAACAAGTCTGGTCAAGGGGCTCAGGATGGCCTCAACAAGACGTCCTCGGTTTGAATGGAAACTTCAACGTTCCTCTTGTGTTATACACCCCGTATCCAGGAGTTTGCGAGTCCGAGTAAAGATGCCAGAACCAGCCGACTCCTCCAGGGTTGACGGCTTTGAGGTCTGGACATCGGATATCTAGTAGTTGGGCATATTCCTGGAAAGGTTTGATGTTTAATCATAAAGCAGGCGTATTATATGTAACGAGGGAACTTACGCGTTCATTTTGGATGTCGGCAACAGCGGCTTGGGAGTTGGGCTCTACACCTGGGGATGTCGTCGATGGCCAGCCATTCTGACTGAATATGATCTTCTTGCCGTTTGCGCGGCTAGTAAACCAATCCAAGTCCTTCTTCACAATCGGCCACGCTTGACTCCCTGTTACAACGTAATTGATGAGGCTCAGGAAGGACAGACGCGAAGCGAAGTTAACAAACCAGTGGATGCCTCCTCTGAAAAATATGGCAGCATATGGGCAGCAACGAAATCTTGCGCATCCATGACTGCATGGGAGTCGTCATGTATTTGATATCCATAGGCCATTTCACTAACAATCACTCGGATGCCGAGCGGACCCAAGCTTCGTTTAGCAGCGTTGACTTCGTTGGCGAGGTTCGTCGCGGTCATAACCCAATCGTAGAGGGGTTCTGATCCAAATTGAACAGCTCTGACGACAAACTGGGCGCGTGGGTTGGAGTGAAGAATGCTGAAGAGGGTATTGCGTCGTGTGCGATAGATGTTGTCACCGTCAAAGCCAAACTAAGCGAGGGGGTGAGTCATCATGTCAGGGAGGCGGCAGGTCAACTGACCCATATCAAGGCGTATACACCGATGCCTGCTTCCCAAGCCGCATCGATGAGGTCATTGCTGATTGTTGGGCAAATCAGATCAGGAACCGAAAGACGCGTAAAAATACCCACTAGAAGCCGTCGCGATCGCATGCACTATAGACCCGTATGTATCTACCATTGAAGGTATTCCGTATATCGCGGAATTCCTTCTTCATTTGAGAGATACTTTGACCTACAATAACGAGATTTAGGCGAGCAAAACGATGGCTTGCAGAAACTCACATGAATTGACGGCGTAGCTAAAGCCCAGGAAGGCATATTCAGAGTTCACGTCGCACCACCATCCATTCGTAGAAGGGGGTACCGAGGAAGGCATTTGGAAACCCAATGAAGGAAAACAGTGTTGCGATGTGCTGGCGCCTGAGGCGTCGGCTATTGCATGTTGAGCACCTCCACCCGCTCCAGAGCCAGATAGAGCCGCGTCAACGACCGTCATATTCAGAGGAGCCTCCGCCGTCGCAGCCGTGTCTGCTGGTGGTGGCATGAGACTGCCAAGTCCGCTGGCAGCTTCGTCTGCAATGGGGGCTGCTGGGGGCTCGGCTCTCCGATGGTTTACACCAAAGGTTATCACGGTGAATATTATGATACCTGCTATCGCAAGCATTGTTTTCGTCCTTCGTCGTTTAGATTTAGCTTGAAATTTAGCGAGCCGCGAGGAAGCAGAGCTAGTCGAGGTTGTGTCGCCCTCTAAGGGGGGTCATAATTCTTGCCAAGCATCATTATATACATGGCCAGCATTTCCGTGACGATGACGAGGAAGAATTGAGCTGGTCAGCGTCGTGAAGGCGGTTGACGAGGAGAATGTTCAAGGGAGAATGTTCACGGAACAGAAGTCTCTGAGTAGTAAGTTAGACGCTGACCCGAAGTCACGTTCAGGCGCTTAATAATTTCCCTTCCGAAAAGGTTCAGGGCTATTTCGGACGTTCGACGCTTGTTTCCCTACTTCCACCATGGCCTCCGCTCCCACCTCCTCGTTCTCCGCAGCGCACAGACTCTACGTAAAGTCGCTCTACAGACGATCTCTAAAGAATGCTCTCGACTGGACCATCAGGAGGGATTTATGGCGGGCTGAGGCCATGCAGATTCGTGCCAGGTTTGAGCAGAACAGGTGAGGGCCTCGCAGCTCGGCGGCCAGCGCAGGTTTCATCGTCGCCGTAAATTCCTTTGGGGGTACTTTAGGGATGTTCATGACCCAAGAGCACTTGCGGTTATCTTAGAGAAGGCTGAGGCCGAACTTGCCAAAAGACAGCATCCTGACCCAGTAATTTGTGAGTGTATTTTTCTTGCCACTCACCTCGAGAGCAACGAACTGAGACTTTGTGTCCCCCGTAGCTCCATTGTATCCCGGTGGTACTAAGTGGTATGTGGTCGTCTGACTTGACTTCCTTCTCGTTCTGACCTAACTTGGTACATTGCAGGGAACGCAACACTCCTGTTTGTTCTCGAACTTGCCTTCTTTATCACACCTTACTCACGTTCCAACTTAGCCTGCTATGGGTCCCCTCTACGACCATCATTCGGCACCAGCACACTGAGGGCGTTTACAATCAAAACAATCAAAAGGTGGTGGACTCAGAACTGCCTTTCTCCCCTTCTTTCCCCTTCGTCTTTGCTAGATGTATTATTTCGTGCCATGTCAAATCTTTCATCGAACTTCTCTGTGTGGGAGAGACAGGGCATATTCCGTACCCATGATCCTAGTTCCTCTGCTTCTACTCAGGGCCTTGTGCAGCTTGAGGCAGGCCGCCCTTTGCCCTACTGTGGTACTGAGTGGGAGATAAGGACAAAGCTTGCCGCCTTATCACAAGCTTGGCCGCCAAGATATGGGCGCGTTAACCGCAGATTATCAAGTTATTACCAGGGAACACCGTCCGTTCCGGGAGCACTAGAGCTTCCGTAGGGTTCTGCTCATCCGTTGCCTGTCCTCCTGTGTAAATAAATCATGCATACGCGCCCGTCGTAGGGTGATTCATGATTCACGGTGCTTGACCGTTCAATTTGCCTTGAGGGTTCGGGAAGATTCATTCCTTCATACGGTAGGAGGCAGATGATTCCTGTCACAGAAGCCCTCTATTGAATATTCACCTACGTAGCGCATTGGCTACAGTCACTGTGCCGTGTGTACGGTCTCGTACAATGCCATCGTCAACAAGGGACCGAGCTCGATGAACCATCCTCCTATATGTAATTCAGGGGGAAGATCAGGAAGCGCAATCTGATTGCGAACCATCGAGGTTGGCCAGATAAGTACTGACCCCAATCGTCAAGGCTACATTTCATGTGCAGCATCAGATATGTCCTAGGGCCTCTTGGGATAGAGGCAGCAAACGTACCTGGGACCTGAAGGCGTATTCATCCAAATATCCATAGCATAACCCGACTCCAAGCCTGAGCCTGAGCCCATCCCCACTGAGAAAGGAGATGCTTGGCATGGTGCCGTCGAAGGTAGGCCGTCACCTTCATAATTTTCCCCAGAAGAGGACGTTTGCATCAAGAACGGGTCGAAATAAGCTTCGAACATTTGATCATAGGCCTGGGTGTCCAATAGGCTATATTCTTGACCAAGCGAAGTGGTCCAGTCAGAAGAAAGTGTATCCGGTGACATAGATGTGGGGGCCGAGGACGAGATCTCTCCTCCCGTCCCCTGGTATCCAGGTGTAGATGAAAGCACAGGTTGAGAGTGAGATGGCGATTCGGTGTCTTCTGGGTGACGACCTGCAGGAACCAAGTTATTGAGCACGTCCCTACATTAAGCCGCGCAAACCAACCCCGATGAGCGAAGAGAGCACGTCGGCGCAAAGTTATGTAACATACCATATACGTCCAGAGACAGGCGACCTGTAACCAGCGGGTATCATTTTCAGGCATGAACAATATCAGGAGCGTAGTGGCACGATCTCACCATTCTTCGAATCTCTTCTGTTGTTCCATACACTTGCGAAGATCTGCCATGACTTTCTCCTGATTCGCTGGCTGGCCGGACCGTTTTGCAGTCAACAAATTCAATAACAACACAATCCCTGAGATAAAGCTTGCTGCCTAAAGTGAAGACGCAAAACCACGCGTGAGTCAGTGAATGCATAGATAGACGATAGAGAAAAGGGATCCTTACACTTGCTAAAGGAAGATTCAGTGAAGGCACAACGCGGCTGCAGACATCTATGACATGGACACATCTTCGAGCTGCGTTGGCACAAATGGCCATTGAAGTCGCTGCTAGGGACGACAAAGTGCGAAGGAATGGTCTGTGGATCACGATTTGGACATAGTAGAACTGAACTTGAAGATACGCAGACTGCCTGAAGAACTGGCTGTCTTCGCTATTAGGATCCCAGCGAACTGGACAAAGCAGTTTATTAGATAGAATGTATTTTATGGAGATTTCAGAGCAACGCACGATGTTCCGGAAGTCTTTCGAGCCACTGGTTGAGGCTGGAGTCCAACTGCGCGACGATGGGCTGCTGCCATTCTCCCAGTAGACCAAGCGCGACTTTCGATTTGTTCGAGCAATACTACTGATTGCCTTAGCTCAAGGGGATGTCATGAAACAGGAGACACACGATTGTTCTGAGAGCGGTCCCAAGGATATGTTCCAACCGGATGGATTGGTTGAAACTCTCAATAAGAGAAAATCGGTTGCTCGTTCCCTCACCGTAAGGGTTGACTCCGCAGTATTCATCGTCAAGGGCTGTTGGGAGGTCCAGGTCTAAGCTAGTAGAATCAATCCCATGGTGCACCCAAGTCAACAGAAGCTAGGGAAACATACTCATCACCCCCGATGGCACAAGTCCGCCCAAGCATCGAACTGACCAGGCGATCCTCGCAGACAAGCGTCCTAAATAAAGCGTGTCTCCACAAATCATGTTTGCTAAGTGGAAGGCAAACGCACCAGAATACTCGTTTCCAAAGTTCGTCTTCGATAGTTGGCTGTGCGTGTTTCTTTCTCTGCAAACGATGGACGCCAATCTCCTGGGCAAGTCGAATTCCAATGCCAATAAGTAACCAGCACGAATGGCTCTCCGTCGTACCACTCAAGAATTCGAGGGCTAACTAGACATATTGGTGAATCTGTTAGCGTTTAGTTCTCCAGAAACGAAGGGGGAAGTGGAACTGACACAGTACGCTTGTAAATCATAGAGGGTTGGAGTGAACAAGACGGTGTTGCGCACGAAGGAGACTTGGGAAAAGAATTTCCATCCTTCGGATTGGTTGGAGTCATCCACGCCATCCAATAAGACGCGTGGATCGTTAGAGTGCCTCGAACCGATGGCACAGACGAGTAAGACAATTCCGCCGAAGCCTCGATGGGTCAAGTGAAGATTGTCTTTCAGTGATTTCGAAAAAGTCGGTCGATGGAGGATGGGGTAGAAAGTGTTGTACTGCTCGAAGAAGTTGTCAATCAATATAGGCATCAGGTCATCATCAGGGAATTGATACAGTCTGGGGGGCTGCGCGGGTCCGCCTTCCAAGTTTGTATCTGCAACCAACCGTCGTGCTGATTCCAGCCACTGTAAATGATAGTCAATAGGCCAATCCCTTCCAGAGATGCAGAGATCACTGTGAAGACTCACGCTGGGTGACCAGAATTCGGGGCGCTTGTGGAACAGTGGCGTAGCATTCCATGGTCTCCCGTCCGATTCGCGCTGAAGGTCGGTGACATCATGTAGCAAACTGATACTACTCGATTTTCCGAAGAAGAGAGTGCGCTCTGTGGCGGTCCGAATTGCTAACTTTTCGAAGTCCTTCGCGACTTCAGAGACTCCGGGGTCGTCGATACCGACGAGAGGCTCTACAGGTGTTCGAATCATGGCAGAGAGAAGGTCCTCCTTTGGCTGTATCTCTGGAGGTGGGGTCTCCGAGGGAGGTGTCGCACTAAACCTAGACAGCGAGCTGGGGTCTGTTTTGAGAAGGACAGTGTCATCATGCTGCAGGAGGAGATCCAAGTCAAGGTCAGGATGAAGCTATGTGTGATACCGAGCATCCCATGAGCTGCCGCGCGCTATGAATCGATGTGGAAGGTGTTTTACGTACATGTCGAAACAATTTGGTGAGTCTTTGAAGGCGGTCTTCAATTTGATGGATATATCTGTCATGCAATTAGGACAGAAACTCTTCGATAAGGCGGTTGACTTCAGTGCTTACTCTTTAATATCACTCCGAACCCGTTTCTGTGTTCAAGTCGGCGTCAATGTCTTAGAATAACTCGACAAAGAAGGGGGGAACCAACGGTCAATGGACCGCCGTAGAAGGTACATTCAGGGATTCCGTATCTGATACAACCAATGCAGAACGCGCTGTTTTCCTCGCTCGGTATGCCTTGTCACATTGACACATTGGGCCTGCATCGAAAGAAATGTAAAGGCAGAACCTACATCGTACTATTGTCGAGTCAGGAAAACCTCGAGGCGACAATTTAACAACACTCACTCTTTCTGCGACGGCATGAATCGCATGCTCGCTGTAAATTCCGCCTTTTTTGGCCACCAGAACTACGATCTTCGCTGTTGGACATGATGGTTTGTGGTTTAAAGCCGTCCGCCTGCGGAACGCGCACTTGATCGGCAACCACGACCCTGATCCTTTCTCCGCAGGGGTAAAGGGGCTAGTGAACTTTCAATATTTCGACGAGATGATACGCAGGGTCGGATATACCACTGTAGGCGAGGTGTACTGGATCTTGACGCAGCACGGCCCTGAGGAATCGAAGTCGTCGCTGAGAGATGACACCTTACACACGAGGTCGAATATTTCAAAGACCTGGAAATTCATCTAAGCTGCTTCGAATATATCTCAAGCTCGGATGCTGTGATATAGCTGCGCTACACACGCATCAGCTTACTATGACCGCCCTTCGTGCATATAGTTCCCTGTACAATTCAAGCGTTCTACAGCAGGCGCAAGTTTTCCTAGAGCTCCGCCACAAAGTTTAGGTAGTACGTTTCGACTGTAGACCATCAAGCTCAAGGGTAGCCAAGTATTGACCCCAATCATCTAAGCTAGGATGAATGAATATCATACACTTCCAAGGCAGTTAGGGTGGGTGATGAACATACCTAGGACCTGATGAAGTATTCATCCAGATATCCATCGCGTAGCTAGACTCTAATATAGGTGGCATTTCTGGGTTCCCTGGTGTGGCGGAATCCATACCTAAGGAGGAAGAAAACTCTGGATGGGAAGGGGGGGCTATGGGAGGGAAGGTAGTATCATCTCGAGGGAACGCATCAATTCCAGTTGATAATGCATCCACGACCGGACCCGGGAAGAAACGAGCATAATCCTCAAACAAGTGACCATAGAGCTCGTTCTCTGCTTCAAAAAATTCTTGAGGAGGAAGGGGGGCACTATGGAAGATTGGCACTGCTGTTGACGAGGAACTCTGGGACGATAGGCTTCCTGTGAGCATCGCTTCGTATGCATGTGGAAAGGCGAGAGGAGGTGCGCCTTCTGAAGGATGCAAGCCATCGGTAGAGGGACAGAGATCACCGGCAGGTATTAAGTTGTTCAGAACATCTCTAAAAGTGTGCACAATCTCTCAGCAAGTGAAGGGCGCGAGAAAAAAATCCAAAGACCTTATTCGACCAGATACGGGTGTCCTAAGATGAGACAAAGTCACTCGCGCATTAGCGGTACCACCAGTGTATCTGAGCTTACCATTCTTCAAACATTTTCTGTTGGTCCATGCACTTGCGAATGTCGGCCAGATCTTTCTCGTGAGTCGTTGGCTGACCAGCCCGCTTGGCGGTCAATAGATTCAACAGTAACACAATGCCAGAGACAAAGCTCGCAGCCTAAAGGGAATATAGACCACCAGTTGGCGTAAGTAAGCAATTGGAGTATTGAGACAGATCGCCAACGGGAGGTTCAAAGAAGGAGCGACACGACTGCAGACGTCTACGACATGTATGCATCTTCGGGCTGCATTGGCGCAAATGGCCATTGAGGTTGTCGCTAGGGACGAGGAAGTACGAAGGAACGGTCTGTGGGTGACAATTTGGACATAGGAGAACTGAACGTGTAGATATGCTGACTGCCGGAAGAATGGACTGTCGTTGCGGTTGGAGTCCCAGCGAACTAGATGAAGCACATCTTCATGCGTGCTACTCTACATGTGGTAGAAAGAAACCTACGGTGTTCCGGAAGTGATTCAAGCCACTGGTTGAGGCTAGAATCCAATTGCGCGACGATGGGTTGCTGCCATTCCCCTAGTAAGCCAAGCGCGACTTTCGATTTGTTCGAGCAATACTCGGGAGTCTAAGTTTTGGGCAACGACAGGGAGCAGAGAGACTCACAATGGTTCTGAGGGCGGTTCCAAGGATATGGATCAATCGAATGGATAAGTTGAAGCTCTCTACAAGAGAAGGTCGAGTTGGGCTGGCCACTGTGGCGTCTGCTTCGACCTGGATATATTCATCATCGAGAGCCGTTGGAAGATCCAGGTCTAAGCTATTGGTGTCCGTACATTAGTCCGCTGGGGCACATGGATACATATAAGGGATGCGTACTCATCACCACCAATGACACAAGTCCGCCCCAGCATCGAGCTGACCAAGCGGTCCTCGCAGACGAGTGTCCTAGATAGAGGACCCGAGCGTTCCTCATCAACCATTTGTACTGAACACAAGGACAAACCCACCAAAACGCTCGCTTCCAAAGTTCGTCTTCGATCGTGGGTGGCGTGTTGGTCTTCCTCTGGAAGCGATGTACGCCGACTTCTTGAGCGAGACGAATGGCAATTCCAATCAGGAGCCAGGAAGAATGGCTTTCCGTTGTGCCAAGTATGAATTCAAGGGCTAACTACGTGCATATTTTGGTAAAAGGGTCAGCAATTGTTCCTCGAGAAAAGAAGGAAGGGGGACTGACACAATAGGTTTGCAAATCGTAAAGTGTAGGGGT
Source organism: Pleurotus djamor (assembly GCA_029747585.1). NCBI lineage: Eukaryota > Fungi > Basidiomycota > Agaricomycetes > Agaricales > Pleurotaceae > Pleurotus > Pleurotus djamor. Next base: position 28,698 of record JAPEVF010000320.1, on the reverse strand, counting down.
AAACAGAACCGTGTTGCACACGAAGGAGATTTGGGAGAAATATCTCCATCCGTGAGATTGATTCGAGTCATCGACACCATCTAACAGAACACGCGGATCATTACAGTGTCGTGAACCAATGGCACAGACAAGGAGGACTATTCCGCCAAAGGCTCGTTGGGTCAAATGAAGATTGTCCTTCACTGAGGTTTCGAAAGTTGGTCGGTGGAGAATGGGATAGAACGTGTTGTATTGCTCGAAGAAGTTGTCAATCAAGGTGGGCATTAGGTCGTCGTCGTCGGGAAATTGATACAGTTTGGGCACGGCGTCCGGATGGACATCCGCAACCAACCGTCTCGCTGACTCCAACCACTAATATATTGATCAAAGTCAGTAAGTCGCTCCAAGGTTCTGTTGAAACACCGGCAAGACCCACACTAGGCGACCAGAATTCGGAGCGTTTGTGAAACATTGGTGCCGATCTCCAAGGTGATCTGTTCAACTCGCGCTGAAGCTCAGCGACATCATACAGCAGACCAACACTGCTTGATTTTCCGAAGAAGAGCGCACGCTCAGTAGCTGTCATTGATAACTTGCTGAAGTTATCCGAGACCTCGGAGACTTCTGGATCCTCCACAGCAACGACGGGGTCGACAGGTGTTCGAACAAGGGCAGAGAGGAACTCCTCATTGGGCTTGATTTCTGGAGATGTGTCGTCCGAAGGAGGTTTAGCAAGAAATTTGGAGAGAGTTGTGGAGTCAGCATTGAGAAGGACGGGGTCGTCGTGTTGCAGTAGAAGATCCAAGTCAAGATCTGGGTGAAGCTACAGTGATACCAATCATCGCATGAGTCGCGCTATAATTCGATTTTAAAGGCACTTCACGTACGTGTCGAAATAATTGGGTGAGTCTTAGGAGGCGAGCTTCGATATCGCGGATGTGTCTATGAGAGATAAGTTCAGAAAGTTCCTGCCACGCCGACAATAATGTCGGCGCTCACTCTTTCAAATCGGTCCTAACGCGCTTCTGTGTCGAAAATGTTGGTCAATGTGTCGAATAACAGGCAACAAGGAAGAACCAACAGTCATCGGTCCGTCGTCGAAGGTGCATCCCGAGTTTCCGTATCTAGTGCAATTCGAACATGGCACGCCGATGTCGTCACTCGGTATGCCTTTTCTCATCAAACATTGGAACATTCCCGACTCATTGAATTGCGCAGGTAAAACCTACATCGGACTATCTTTGAGTTAGGCAAAGCGAAAGGAAATAATTCTACTATGTTGCAGTCATGCTTACTCTTTTTGCGCCGACATGAATCGCACGCCCGAACCCGCTTTCTATGGCCACCAGAATTCAAGCTCTCGTAGTTGGACATGGTGGGAGGACGCCGGCCGAAGCCTGGGACGCCCTCCTTTACAGGATTCAGGGGGACCACCCACACAATTCCGGGGGACGCGCTCCGAGATATCTCGCAATTTTTGACGACAACATCACGGTCGCTGCAGGTTTTCGCCTGAAAAATCAATGCGATATCGTGAATTGATACAACTTGGGTAATATCCCTTTTGAAAGTTACCTCTCCTCCCTTCGCCCCTCGTGGTTTCATCTGGTCACATGGGCCTTTTGGACACTCGATAACGTTGGAAAGATGATCTAGAAATACACACAACACGATATGCAAAGGAGACACGACGAACAGACACAACAGCAAACACTCGAATAGAAGAACCAATAACCTACAGACTAGATGTTGAACCAAACCCTTCTGTATCTACGGAAGGATGAACCATGTAATAGACACGGACGTTGTCGCTGTCAATAGCAGCTGATGATTCAGCACTCTGTTCATCGAAAGAAGGCAACGACTCCTGAACGTCTCCTCTAACTTCGATGAGGAAACCATCCTGCAAAAGGGAACAGGCATTAGTAGGAGGATAATGCGCATGGAAACCCTGCGTACCTTGACGAGCTTTTTGAGCACCTTGGTGACAAGCTCTTTCTCGTAGTCAATATCATCCTCTGTCTGCATCTCCGCCTCCATCGTTTCGAGGTACCAATCAACCATGTCGTCCTTGTCCAGACCTCTCCCTGTATCATGTTCTATCTGCGACAGGTGTAGGACAATGAGGCTTTGTAACTGCATGTATCGATCGTTCGATATGACCATTCGACGCTTCTGTTTGGGCGGTGGCGGAGGTGGAACGCCAAGAGTGTCAGACGTTTCTTCTCCTTGTAGAGTGTCCGTGGTAGGATGGCCATCGGTAGCAGAGCTTTCCATCTGTTCAAGAGCTTCGATCTCTGCTGCTGACATTTCAACGTCGCCTTCGAAGACCTCTTCGGTGGTTGGGGCATCTGTCTTTGGTCGGGTATCCGGTCGTTCACCTTCAAGTTCCTCTTCGTCAAAGTCGATATCATCTTGCTCTACGTGGATGATGGACTGCCGAAGGAGGGTATAAGCCTCGCGAACGAAGGCGGGCGTGATCTAGGAGTCGGGGATGAGCATGACAACCTGTTCGGTCAAGAATGACATACCTCCGAAGTGCAGTTCGCTCTCGCGATGGCTTCACTAAGACGAATCATACTCTCCAGCTGGCGTACAGTAATGCGATACGAGTTGCGACCTGCCCCAGACGCATCATCTTGCCGTAAGATACGATATTTCTCAACAAGGACGTCAGAGGCTTCAGGCGTAAGCTGATAATTTGGTTATAATGCATGGGCGGATGGAACGTGACGGACAACTGACCTTCGGGTTGAACGTGCGAGCATAGCGAATGTACCGCTGAAGCGCCTCCGTACTGAACTCGGGATGAATGGCTTCGTCTTGGAAGCGATGGACATTGACAATATGCCGGGCAATATTCAGATCGGTCTTCTCGTTACATTCATCCAACACAACGAAAAACAAGTCAAATCGACTCATAATGGGCGCACTCATTTGTAGGTTGGCTCGTAGAGTCTTCTTCCTGTCATATCTGCCTCCTATAGGGTTAGCAGCGGCGAGGATAGATGTCCGAGCATTGAGAGTTGCATGGATACCAGCTTTAGCGATGGAGATGGTTTGCTGTTCCATGGCTTCGTGAATAGCAACTTGGTCTGAAATGTCCATCTTGTCGAATTCGTCGATAGCACAGATACCGTTGTCAGCAAGCATGAGGGCCCCAGCTTCGATGGTGAAGTCGCCGGTTTCTTCATCCTTGACCACGGCAGCAGTGAGACCAGCGGCGGAGGATGCTTTTCCAGAAGTGTAGACAGCGCGAGGGAGGAAAGAGCAGACGTATCTAGACAAAGAGATCAGAGCCGAGTTAAGCAAGTATGCCGCTTCGATCGCTTACTTCAAAAATTGGGATTTCGATGTGGATGGGTCTCCAACTATGCAGATATTGATGTCTCCACGAAGATGCATGCCCTCGGGGGTTTGCTTGTGAACACCGCCCATGAGTTGGAGGAGGATACCCTTTTTGACGATGTCGTGCCCATACACCGTCGGAGCGATACTCTCGACCAGACGAGAGTAGATGTGATCAGAGTCAATCATTGCTTTCAACTCGTCAAACTCGGGTTCAGTCAAGGACTGGATAAATGCCTGGCCAGTGTCTTCACCCGCGTCTTCTTCTCCACGGATATTCGTGCCACCCTACAGCGGATTTTAGAAACGGCGATTTTTGCGAGAAAAGAAAGACTTACATGTCCATCGGCATCGTGGACCATGCAAGCCAAAAAGGCCGTTTTATATTGTAGATCTCGAACACCTAAGCTTTTCAAACCCGTAACGCCACCGGTACCAGCGCCACCTGCAGCACCTGCGCCCGCTTTGCTGGCTTCTCTCTGCAATTCTGCTTTGTTTCCACCAGGAATGCCCAGTTGACTGACATCGGGGACGACGATGAACGTCCCCGTGAACACGCATTTGTCACCGGCTTTGGCCCTCTCCACAAGCTCTCCGCGCAAGATAACGTCGAGTGAACGAGGCATAGAGCCCGTAGGGATCTCGGAGGGGTTTTCTTGGATGCGAACTTTCTGCCAATCCGTAAACTTAGAGGTGTCAATTTGCAGCTGCCACGCGACACGGTTTCCGCATGTTGGATTAGGACACAATGAGGGCTGAGAACAGTTAGACACACAGCAATGGAAGATACATTCGGAGTACCGACCTCGGTATATTTGAATTGTTGCTCGATATCATTTATCAACCCGTTGCACACTTCGCACACGAAGCTACCAAATAACAGTTCTGGACGGACTTCGCTCGTTCGAGTCACCGTTCCGCTGATGCTCATGAGCGTACCAATCTTGTCCGTTCGAAGTTCGCGGATCCCAGAAACAAGTGGAAGGTGATAGAACGCGATGTGGAACTCACGCGATTGTAGGTTGGCTGAATCGGTCGTGGCTGCCGTGGGGTTGATCTTGAGATACTCGGGTTCAAACTCGGTAACCAAGTTCAGCAAAGCGCGTCGAAGGTAAGGTAGAAAACGATAGTACTGCTTTTGGATAGCATCCGCCAGCACATCGTCGCGAGAAAGGACGTGCCCGAAGTCGACATAGAGCGTTGTGAGTTCGTATTCGCGCATCGTGTGGATTTGATCAATGTAGACAAGTTCTCCGTCGGCTGCCTCTGGTATTCCACCGTCAGAGGCCGGAGTCGGGGCCAAAACCACATCCTCAGTAAATCTTGGAAAAAGTTTTGATAACTTTGAATGGGTTGAGAACATACAAACGATGAACGTACGTTTTGAGAAATGTCTCGAAGCTGTCCGCTACACTCTCTCCAACGGCATCCTTCACAATAGGCACATCCCCCGCGTTCCCCTTTGGTCTGCGTTTACGACGACCACCAGCTGTATCTTGAGTCTCTTCTTCAGCTTCATCGTCCAAGGCCAAAGCATCCGCTACTGGACGTCGAGGTGTACTGTTTACAGATTGCGATGGCATGGGTGCGCTACTCGGTGGGAGATCTGAGTGCATCGCCGGTGGCGACGATGAGAGTCCATCGAACTCCATGACGAATTGGGGATGTGAGAGGAGAAAGAAGAGGTTGGTTAACGCGACCGATCGCGCATTAGGCGCGAAACGACCTGCCCTAAAGTCAGATCAGATGATTTTGTGACGCTGTCACACCGCGTATGTTACGGCCCGGCAGAGCACTACTTCAACTCATAAACTTTGACTACATCCACCATGGACGACCTGGAGCCTTTGGATCCATCTTATGTGGAATCAGTCCTATCGAATCCACCATTCGTAGTCATTCCAGGGGTCATCAATGTTCGCGATCTAGGCTCATACCCTTCGACAACACACCCAGGTCGAGCGACCAAGCCAAACCTCCTCTTCAGATCGGCTGAGCTGTCTGCAATTACACCAGAAGGTATACCTTCGATGGGGAAGGTCTATGCAGAAAATATCTGAATTTACTCTCAGGCAAGGACGTGGTGAAGACGTTGGGCATTGCAAGAGTATTCGACTTGAGGTCTGATACCGAAATCGAGAAATACAATACCCCAGTTCCGCAGATCGAAGGTGTCGAGGTCCTTCGTGCACCAGTATTCCAGAAAGAAGATTACAGTCCGGAAATGATGGCGCGGTGAGTACACCAACCTCACCAGTAACGTCGTGCTCGAACTCCATCCCTCTTCTTTAAAGTCCCCTTGACTTCTGATTGACTTGGTGCAAATCCACACAGGCGTTACCAATTATACGCTAGTGGTAAAACCGAGGTCCGTGTCTTACATGCGTACAGGACCCAGCGAACTAACTTCCGGTATATTAGGCCTTCATGGAGCTCTACTCCCAAATACTTGACCACGGTGGGCGAGCCTTTGGTGCAATAATAAGGCACGTCCGGGATAGACCGACGGAGGGTTGCCTTTTCCACTGCACCGCCGGCAAAGATAGAACCGGAATTATAGCGGCTCTCCTTCTGAAGGTAAATCACCTCGCCAAATGACCATTTCCTGTGTTCATCACGCCTTCGCTTGGCCCACTCAGCTCGCGGGCGTAGATAACGAGGCCATCGCGAAGGATTACGCACTCACCCGTGTAGGTCGCGAACCTGCAAGGCCCTTGATTATGGCCCGGTTAGCGAAGGAGCCGCTATTTGCTACCAATAGCGAAGCCGCTCTAAACATGTTCACATGCCGGTATGTTTGAAGAGTTGTCCCATATACCAGGGGATTGACATCGATGACAGGCATGAAACTATGATATCCTTCTTGGAAGTACTAGATGACAAGTACGGTGGAGTGGAGCAATATCTAAAGCAGTATGTCCAATTAACCGAGGAAGACATCCATCAAGTCCGGGAAAACATACTTGTCCCCTCCGCTGTGCTCTAATTCAACTTTGGGTCGTAATGTTTGTAATATTATACAGTTACTGGAATGTACCATCATGAATATACGTGCGTCCATAAAGGGTTCGTTCATAGAACTACTTCATAGGTCGTCTGGCTTTACCAGGAACTTGACCAAGCCCGGATGGCGTAGGGGTGTTCACCATGCCCGTGGCCCTTGATCTTGGATTTAGTGGGGACAGAGCGCCAGGGCGACCACTCGTGAGGGGTGCATTGACCACATTCTGCTGGGATACCGCTGGTTCCCCTCCAGTGACTTTGCGGCGCATGATGGGTCGATTCCCAGCCACCGAGGTCCTGCCTGAAGGAGCTGGGCCAATCGCAGTTGCACCTTCAGACCCCTCAATATCAGAAAGATTCGAAAACGCTGGTGCATCATTCCCAAGCGCCTGCCTCCGAGCTTTCTCATGTTTCGCTTGGATAGTTCTGAAATGAGTCAAGAGTTCCTGCCATTTGATGTCGTCCCTTCCCATCTTGGACCTCGATGGCAGAGCGCCCACAGTCCTATGAATGCCGTCGTCGAGTTAAGGCAAACTTGAGGCCAAAGAAGGGATTGATACTCACGATTTAGGTGTAGTATGGAGGAAACCAGCGGGGTTGACTGCATGGAGTCGATTTCGCAAGGACAGGAAAGCAGAACTCTGAGGTAACAGCATTAAGAGTCCATAAAGACATTTGAACAAATGTGGGTGTCGATCAGGTTCTAGTAGTTGAAGGCGAAGATCTACCAATGCATATTATTGAGAAGGGCTAGGGTTGATGAAAAGACAGCACTCACATGTGAAGACAGGTGATTCGATAAGTTGGACCAACTTATCAACCTGAACAAGCAGCTGAACGGTAATCTCCAAGTCCGCCATTATGTAGAGTAAATTGGAGGCGTGTTCGTAAGCTTGGGCGAGGAGACACAACGAAAACAACGCGACTGCGTTGTGGCACCATGAACGATATAAGGTGGTGAATAGAGCTTGACCATCTTGCTGATAGAACGTCGACGTTAGGCAAGGAGGGATAAAAGATGACTACAGACACTTACTCTCGTTTCCAAGCTTTTCAACCTCTTGCGGAAATCTGCCAACTCAGGAGAGACAATAAGGATAATATTCAGCTTCTGTACGATGACGCTGGCAAACTCGAGATCATCTTCTTTCTCCAATATTTCAGCGAAGGTGCGGTATATTCGTTCAGTATTCAGGTTGAGGCAAAGTTGACGTATGATCAGACTGCCTCGAGTCTCCAATAATCTGCGATCGGTGCTGAAGAGCTCCAGGAGGTTGTTCATGAATGCCTTGAAATAAGACTCTTCGGAACTTGAGGATATTTGTGCAAGGAGTTGGAGATCGTGTTTTATAACCTAGAGTTCCAGCGTCAACTCCACAGATGGACCATGAGTTAAGGTAAATCTTACCTCTTCTGAGCTATCTGACAGTGTCTTCAACAGGGCAGGGAAAGTACCATCATCCATGGCCAAAATCTAGGCCAGACCATTAAGTTAAAGCCGAAGCGCCATATTAAAGCTCCAGTACCTTCTTTGGCGCTTTCTGGTGAAGCATGATCAACCATTTCAGAGCTGCAACCCGAGTATCTTCAAATTCGCTCATGAAGTGAAGTGTGAGCTCATTGACAGTCGCTTGATAATCAAAAGGCTCTCCGTCTGCTTCTGGTACTTGTTGAACTGGTTGGCTAACGTGGTATCCACCCTGGCTTGTGAGAGAAACGGGAGAGTGAGGGCGACTAGGGACAGTGGACACCGAAGGGGCACCCTCCGTCGATGGCCCCCCTCGTGAGGTCAACTCGACTGTGCTGCCTCGCGCTCGCTGGAGGGTGATATTCGACGGCCCTGGAGCTGCACCATCTGTAGTTGGATCGGGAGATGAAAGTTCACGACTGCTACTTAGCGAATCCTTCCCCATAGTGGACTGGCGTGAGGCGGTTGCGGATGTGAGGGTGGGCGAGCCTGGGATGGGAGGTATACGTGACATTGACTGCCTCTCAAGTATTGGCGGCCTTGGAGGACCTTCTACTGGAGAAGGCAAGCCTTGTATGACGTTCAGGAGAAGTTGGTTCGTTCGAACGGCCACAGATTGGATCAAGTGGACATGGTGAGCAAGGTTGGGCAGAATGACGGGGATGAGGCGAGGGGTGAAGGGGACCATCACATCAGGCGCGAATGCCAGGAACTCGGAAAACCACAGCAAGGCCGTTGATTGTTGGATAGAGTCGTCTGTGAGCAGATAGTGAGGAAATTGGAACTCAATGGAAAACGATGAGGGACGAACTTCCGTCCGAGAACTGCTTGAAGAGGATCTCCATTATTTCTTCGTAATGGATCGCGACACCTTGTCCAGGAATCCACACTAAAGCATTGGTTAGGCCGAGCAGCGAGAGGGGAAAGAGGTGAAGACCGAACCCCCAGTGTCTCTATAGACATGGTCAGAAGCATCTTCATCTTTGATTGCGGATTCCGCGTCAAAACTATTCGGACTGCCACGTTCAGGAAGGAATGCCGACGACTCGGCCCCGTCCATCGTTAGGTCGAATAGTTTATCATTGGGCACATGTTGAGAATCCGCTTTCTCAGCATCGCGCTTATTCTTGGCCCTCTCATCCATCTGCCGTGCGACAAGAGTGATCTCGCGAATCTCTCGAAGAAAGTCGCCTAGTAGGGCTTCGGTTGCAACGCGAACATCTTCTGTGGGGTCCGAAAGATAACCTCTAAGCGGAATCAATTTCGTGCACCATCAGTCTGTGTCAAAGTTACTCACAAAAGACCATCCAAAAACTCTGGAAGGAAAGTGATCAACTCCAATTCCGGCACGGAGTCCAATATGACAATCCATGAGACAAGATAGCTCCTTGTAAACGGGCTGACCACATATATCCTCTCACGCAAGAGGGGGATGAAATGGGCCAGTGAGAATGCTCGTTTGGTCATCTCGCCGTCTATACTGCCGTATGGATAAGGCACGAGAACGGTGTTCCTCTCCTCGCGAATCTTCTCCGTTTCCACGTACCGCGGGATATATACCGAAGCAGATTCAGCCACAATATCTTTCAACAGGCGATCCAATAGCTCGGCACCGTTCTTCACAGATAGCTCAGAGTCGGCCGCAAGCTACAAATTTTCATTGAAGATAACCAACGAGGCATAACGCAATGACGCACCTTGCTCAACGCGTCGAATATGTCGTTAAAATAGACGAGAATTTCGCCCTTTGAGACTTTGGCTATGTTGTACAAGCATTCCGCCGAGAAGTAACGAATCCTGTTCTCAGGATCGACAAAGCAGGATAAAAGAGGTCCTACAAATTTCTCCATGTACGGCGCGATATCTACGCCTAGTGCAATCGCTGTTCCGGCCAGGCCTATGAGACCGCCATTTCGAACGTGCAGAGGGTTTGACGCGTTGCTGAACATGTCCACAAGCTGCTCAACAATCTGACCTATACGCCTGTGGTCTCCTTGCTGGTGGCTCTCGCGGATTTGCCTGACAATTCATGAGCATTTCAACTCGCCTTGGGGTTCGACAGGCCGTTATACAACTGACTTCTCGAGCTCAAGTGCCGCTGCTTTGCGTTTCTCATAGATCTTGTCGACAAGCTGCTTTGATATCCCCGAGTCTATGCACAGGGTAAGTTCGGAATTTGATAGAAAGCATCAAAAACTCACCCATGATTGGAACGCGAGGTCAACGCGAGGTGGCAGAGGCAACATGACCATGACACAATTGAATGGCACACTTTACGTATTGATTGATCCTGGGAACTGAATTTTCCACGGTCAACAACAATCAAACCTCTTCTCCTGTTTGCCGCCCCTTTCACTTGCCGACCATTGAGAACTCAGCAACACCTGGTAGTGTCCGTTACCCAGTCTCTTTTTTGCTCTTTTACGAGCTCTCACAGCAGAAGATTACCAATGGTGACCTCGACACCGAACAGGACCTTCGCCCTATTTTGCTTACCTACGTCTCGGTACTTTTAACCTGGACAGACGCTTTAGGTGCAAGGGCTGTACAGAAGTTCGTAGCGCGTAAAACCGATGCGAGGCCATGTTACAGCGTTTTGCGCTTTACAAACCTTTGTCGCCTCTGACGATTGAGCCATGGATCCACTATCAATTGCTACTACGATTGTTTCTGCTATTGAAATCGGCCTGAGAGTCAAGGCATCCATCGACAAGGTCAGTCTGACTCTCTCAGGTCACCGCCTCAGAATGAACTTGCTGTTTAGATTGGTCGCAACAGGCGCCGCTCAAGAGAACTCATTGATGACGTGTTGGCTACGCTAGACTCCCTACAAGATTTCTACGAGTCAAACAGATCAAGCTTTGAAGCGACAGCTTTGAACAAGCTCAATGCATCTCTGGCCTCCTTGATGACGTACGGCTTTCGGAATACTGCTTGCTACTTGGGGCTTACATATCGGGGCAGTGAACTCTTAGAAGTCCATTCTTGCTGTAAGCGCTACGAGCGGCGGGAAACATCTGGGAGATTCAGACGACTGGCCTCAGGGTTGAAGACATGGATGGCAGCGGATGACCTAGAAATTCACCTTCTGCGGCTACGGGAGAGCATCCACTCGTCACTTATCCGCGTTAATGTGAGTACCGTGAGCTCCCCCTCCCACTTCCGCATTCTCATACACGCAGCTTCTGATCTCTGCCCGGAACGAAGTGGCTTTAGCGAGAATAGAGCAAAGTCTCCTCGTTCGACCGTCAGAGTCCCGTCGACAAGTCCAACAACTCGACTCTCTCCTCGGCCAAGGGGTCTACGAGAGGGACAGCAATATACTATCCATCGACATTGTGCGCTCTCCGCTCTCTTAGATTACCCACAGACATCCTAAGAAATTTCCATCAGCTTCACTCAGAAAACATCGGAGACCTGGATCGCCAATACGTTCGGCTGAAATCACGAAACATCGCGAGCGCTCTTCAAACTCGTCCCTCTTCAATATCCGTCAATGTGGATCCTTTCGAATATGTCTACGAATACGAATACCTAGTACTATCAGAAGAGAAAGAACCGTCCCCAGAAACCTTGATCAGCATCGTATCGCAGCTAGCAGAGGTGTGGCAATCGCTGGGCACAGAGGCTGAGGCACCTCAATGCTCCCTTGTCTCCCTCCTATTCCTCGCGCACGACATGGTCACATTCAGATGCACCGATATTGCCGCATGCATCTATGACACTCTCGAGAGCATTATCCGCCAAATTCTCAAAGGGCGAGACAAACGACACGACGAAGACAACCTTTTGTCTTGGCTGTGCTTCATACTACGCCGAAAGATATACATGACTTCCTCCGAACTCGAGGAGACAAAGCTTGCATTGGAGATCACTCAAATTCGACGCTCTCAGATGACCTGCTCTACCTCTCGTTCAACACCCACCCTCCGCCGTTTTCGACTCAACCGTGCCCTCCAACGGCTTATTACGCAGAATGTCAACTCAGGAGACTACCAAGGTGCCATCGAAACATGCACAGAGGCCCTAGATGTCCTGCGCAATGATGCGACCCTCGAAGTCAAATCCACTGCACTGATCACCCAGCTCAATCCAAGCGAGGCAGCATCGCGTTGTTGCGCACTCCAGTCTTTTGCTTTCACACTCTACCTCTATTCGCGCTCCCTTGAACTGAACGGCGACTACACACGAGCGGTCTACACTGGAATGGACACGGTTCGCACAATACAGATGCTCTCCGAAACTCTGGCAATGGGGACGCCGGCGGACTTCGACAACCTAAATCGTGAGCGATCATATTTGGAGAGAAATTTGGCTTCATGGAATACCATATGCTGGCCTCTGAGCTCTCAAAGCAAAGAGTCCGAGGAAGACGATGCTATCACGACCTATGACAACCCCCCTCTTCATCTTGTTCAGTGGGGTATTGCGTGTTGATCGTGTCGAGTTGCTGCAGGGACAGGGGTTACCAGAGTTCCGGAGTCTGGAGATGGCGTCCCTCTTCGGTAGAGTTCTTATTTTTTTTNCGAGACGATCTGTATTATAGGCTAGATTTTTATAAGAGCAATTCAATCGAAATACTTATGAGCCAATACCGAAAACTCTGTGCTGAAAGCGCTGCCCTGGATTTTACGCCCTCTCCTGCCCAATCCCTAATTACTGACCATGTTCTTCCAATGGTATACCCCAGGTTGCGTTTCGAGCCTGAATCACTTCGCCGAGCCTGTACCGTGTAATTGACACGTGGAAATTGACATAGCCTTCCGCAAACGATTTCCAAGCTTGCAATGCTTCGGGGCATCCGGACAAGATCTCAGCGACGTTTGAGTGACTTTTGAAGACTGAAGTAGACAAGTCCTCCAACACTTGTAACTTTGGTACGTCCCGACATTTGGCGAGGATAGAGACATAGTTACTGTCCTCTCCAACCATTTCCTCCTTGTAAAAGGAAAGGACATCGCTGTGGGATCGTGATGTGTGAGTAGAATATATAAGGGAGCATCTAAAAAATCCGCACTTCATGAAGTTGATATAGTGGCGCATAGCAGGGATAGCTTGCAGGTAGACATCGATGCGCATGAATCTGGGAAAGGAAAAGACTGCATAGGTATACGCGATCCCGGAGAGTTCGCGCATGAAATCGGGGAGGTCTTCGGCGTAAGGAGAAATCTGAAGTCAGATGGGGGAATGAAATGGTCAGAATGCATCATTGAGAAGATAGATAGCTCGACCCACCGCAGCGCGTTCCAATTTATGTTCAAGGGATATTGAAATCAAGACATTCAAAGCACCTGAGACAATCAAGTGAGTTTGTATCGCGTCGAAGTGGTCTGACGTCTCTTGCAGGAGGGTATCAAACGCTTGTAAGATGGATGTCCTCTGAGCATGACGCGTGATGAAGTTGTGGCTGAAATCATTGACCAGGGCTGGGTCGTCCTTATAGACGTCATCGCAATAAAGGAACAGCGACGTATATAATGCGGTGTACTTCTTCGTCTCCAGACTCTCTAGGTGGCCATAAGCAGTGTAAGCCATGTATGCACCAGCGGTATTCCAAGGTTGGAATGATGGGACGCCCGGAGTGGAATCGTCAAGGGGACAACCATGGGCAGCAGCATTGTCCAAGCATTGTTCCACAAATGCGTCAGGTATGGAGGTCATGCTTGGAACGATGGCGCAGCGTTCCAAGAGATCGTTGATAATGTGAGCCGTGTCCTGTAATCTGGTCACTGAGAAAGCTGTTAAGGGTGGAATGCTCGGTGTACTCGCCTTCAAGTTGTCCGCCTGCATTGTTTGTGCTGGTCGGTCAGTCTATTGATGAACAGATTATATACCAGACAAACCTGCAGACAAGTCACAAGAAGCCCGGTCTTCGTTCCAATCTTAAATAATCTTGTATAGCGTTAGAATTCTGGGCGAAGCAATGATGCCTTCGTTGCTCGTCTGAGAGTCACTAGTCCCTACTAGAGAGGGGAGTCCAATCGATCGAAGGTGTAGGAAAACTTTATCATGCGTTCATCCCAAGTTCATCCGCTGAAGAAATGAAGCCGGCGACACTGTTATTGCACCCGCTGTGCATCCAAGATAGTGCAGTCGACCTGAATGACATCAGTATTCGCCTTCTCGATACAAGACGGTGCGTCATATACAGCTCCTAGGGAGGAGGGAGGTCATCCGGCCAGAAATTGAAGTTTAGGACGGTCCTAGCGCGGGTCGGGCTCGGGCTCGGGCAGCGTCATTTTCAAGGACACTTGCATCGATTCATTGCTTCTTGTGGTCAGCAAGAGACTGCACATCGTTTCCGAGTCGCTCCCCCCNTAGTTTAACAAAGACATAGTCAGTGGCTGGGTCGATCAAGCAAGGGAGAGACGCAATACCACCAGGTCGAAGACGAACTGATGATGACGTCATGGTCAAATCGGCTTCGGCTTCAGGAACAGAAGCTCTTTCCTGGCTCCTTCTTAGTTCAATACTGCCTTTTCCTCCGCCACAATGCCTTCCAAACAGAACTCTGGGTATGGACACGTCGATTCGTCGAACTTCAGCACTGGTTATGCCAGTAAGCAGAGGTGTCGGCTTTCCTACTTACCCTCAACATCCCCGTGGCCGTAATCAGACTGAGATCGGCGACAAGTGCAGTCGCGCCAAGTCACCTCAAGGCCACTTCAACTTGTTCAAGAAGGTTCGGCCCCAAGTCCCATGGTTCCGGAAAGATAACTTAGTACTATTCGTGGACGAAGACCAAGCCTTCGCGCATCCTCAACTTATCCAGGACCTCGCAACCAGGCCGCAACTGTCAAGGTCCACAGTCTAAGTAATCCAAGTCTATCCTGATATATTCGAGATTTCTACCTGTACCACCACCAGATCTCCAAGCTTGTAGCGTGCAAATGTCATGTGGTACTTAATTCACATAACCTCTCGCAAACGACTTCCACGCTTGCAATGCTCGGGATATCCAGACAAGGGTTCCATGCTGGTCAGATGACTCGTCAGGACCGAGTGAGCCAAGTCTTCGAGCGTTTTCGTCCGACTTTGGTACGTCGTGACGCAAGGATGGTTGGGATGGAGATATAATTATTTTCCTCTCCGGCTAGCTCTTCCTTGTAAAAGGAAAGGACATCGCTTTAGTAGGGTAATGACTTTGAGTACACAGATAGAGTAGAATCATTTACGAGATACGTACTTCATGTAGTTGGCATAATCACGCATCGCGGGAAGGGCCTGCAGATAAACGCCTATGGACATGTCTTTAGGGAAGTTGAAGACTCCATAGGTAAACGAGATCCCTGAGAATTCCCGCATGAAACTGGGGAAGCTTTCGGCGTCGCGACTCATCTTGGTTTTGTCAATGTATCAGACTTGCCAACACTACTCGTCTCGGCTGTCCTCGGTCAGAAGAGTCAAGGTGTGCTCCAAATTCCAGCTCCGCTCAGAATCTTCCATTGACAGGTATACTTCCTGCGTGGATGGCGCTTCCCGTCCAAAATAACCATCGAGAGCGCCAGAGATAACTAGAGTCTGGACTCGAAGGAACGCCCGACCGAGGGAGGGTTAGTTTGAAATACGAGATATGCTTTGATAGCTTATGTGTGAAACTCCAGCGGCTCCAGTCGTCTTATCTTGCCTGGGTGCGTTCGCGTAAGTTGAACCTTGGTGATGGCCGGAACTCCTGGGGTACTGCAGGGGCAATCAAATAGGGATAGGGGACCCCATGCAAGCGTCGGGAGGACGATTTCAGCTATGTTACGAGGAGTAACCAAGCTTGTTTGACATTAGATTATTGACTTCAACGCTACTTCTTTACCTCTATTTTTAAGCTAGGTTGGATGGGTAGCTGAAATCTTCCAATCCAACAAAGTTCTCCTTGATGGAACGTGCGCTGACGAATCGGTAAAAGATGCTGATGCTACCCGCCTTATCGTTGGTCCCACTTGCACGGGCCCCACCGAAAGGTTGCTGTCCAACCACAGCTCCCGTGCACTTCTCGTTGTAGTACACGTTTCCAGCAGTGTTGCGGAGTCTGTTGGTGGCGGTTAACAGAGCTTGTCGATCCGTCGCGAAACTGAAATCAATCGCAGAGGTCAGCGTTATACGCCAGTCAGATGTCAAATGAACACCCACATGGCACCAGTAAGGGCATATTCGGTGGTGGTGTCAATGAGTTCCAGAGTCTTCTCGTAATCGGCGTCCTCGAAGACAAACACCTAATGATAAACAGGTTAGGAAAGCTCTTCAATTAAGGTTCCGAGTTACTGACTGTGATGACCGGGCCGAAGATTTCTTCAACCATGGTAACTGCCTTCGGGTCCTTGGTCAAGATGACCGTGGGCTGGATGAAGTAGCCTTTCGAATCATCACCTAAGACATCGGGCGTTCCCCCGATCAGCATAGACACATGGACAAAGAAATGCCTGAACACGAACCTGTACCACCAATGAGGACCTCACCACCAGCTTCCTTCGCTTTTGCGATGTATCCCGTGATCTTATCATAAGCTGGTCGACCGCTGGACAAACGGAGGTCAGTAAAATGCGCCACACCCCGAGTAGAATTTGACAAACATCACAGGTCCCATGAAGTTACTAAAGTCGGTTGGGTCTCCAACCTTAATTTTTGCGATCTCCGACAAGAGCAAGTCCTTGAAGCCACCAGTCCACACGGACGACGACACATACAAACGAGACAGGGCAGAGCATTTTTGACCTATATTAGAAATCATCAAGATCACTGCCGTCGACCATGCGGTCCTAACGTCTTCTCGAACTCACCTTGATACTCAAACGCACCACGCACAGTTTGCAATACGGCGTTTTTAATTTCCGCTGATTGGTGCACAATGTGGAAGTTCTTTCCACCCGTCTCACCAACGATACGAGGGTATCCTTTGTACTTATCCAAGTTCATCGCGATATCCTTCCATAGCTTCTTGAAAACGAAGGTGCTACCAGTGAAGTGAAGGGCTGCGAAACTTGGGTGCGAGATAGCTTGAGCGACGACTTCGGGTGGTGGGCCAGGAACGAATTGAATGACGCCTGCAGGAAGACCTGCTTCCGTGAAAATCTGGTGAATCAAATAGTTCGAGTAGGTAGCAGCCGGCGAGGGCTTCCAGACGACGGTGTTGCCAACGAGAGCAGGAGCTAAGACCAAGTTGAACGACGACCTTTAATATAAGCCGCGGAGTAACACCTACTTCCAGGTAGATTGCCTCCGATGGCCGTAAAATTAAAGGGAGAAACTGCCAAGACGAAGCCTTCCAAAGCGCGATATTCCACGCGGCTTAGGGAAAATAGGGGTCAATCGCGTCCGGAGGCGTTCATATGCCCAACGAGACTCACTTCCACGCGCCTGCAGAGTTCTTCGCAGGTTGTTGAGAGTATAATTCTTCCACAAACTTGACGCCGAAGCGCAGGAAATCCGTCAACTAAGCCAAAAATGAATGGTATATGAATCAAAGTTGTGAATGATGAATCCTCCCATACCTCAGCAGCAGCATCAATCTCAGCTTGCCAGGCGTTCTTTCCTTGTCCAAGGATCGTCGCAGCCATGAGCTTATACCGATACTTCCCGCTGACCAAGTCCGCTGCCTTCAGGAAGATAGCAGCACGATCGTTCCACGGCATACTCTCCCAAGCGGCCTTAGCCTGGAGAGCACCATCGATAGCACTGGCTACGGTAGCCTCATTTGCTTCATGGTACGTGCAGAGGTGTTTGGCGTGGTCCGATGGAATAGGCTGCTTCGCGATCTTCCCAGTTTTGACCTGATGGAGAACGGAGATCGGTTAATCATGAAAGTTGTGATGGGGGAAGGTATCTTGCGCACTGGCTTTCCATTGACGATACAAGGAACTTCGAATGGCAGCTCCTGCGACATCTGCGCTATCGCCGCCTCCAAAGCCTTCCGCTCGGCGGATCCAGGAGCATACGATTTCTGAACATCTCGTCAGCAAGCGTATTCGCGGGTCATTGAGATCCTCAATGGCTTCACGAACCATAGGCTCATTTTCGATGGCGGGGACTTTGAATGTGGCGAGCTGAGGGGTCGACATGGTGGTAAAGAATTAAGTTATTTGCAGAAGCTTTATCGCACGAGAAGGCATATGTATTCGCGTTTGGCGACCGGTTTTGAAGGTACGGGCGGCTCTAATCCGAATATCTGATAAGATTCTGCRAAGTACCAGAAACAATACGTTCTAGCGATCGAATCGTAATGGAACACAGTGCGTTCGTAACGGAGGAGTAGTTGTGACTATAGTATGGGGTACACTAGTTGCATGTGGAATAAAAATAGTATTACGCGTGGCCTGGAGGGTATCATCATGAAGAGCGAATGGTCCATGATCGCAATAGGACAATGGATCATATGGTATCCGGAAGGGCATCAATCTGGTCCTTCAACTCGGYGAGGAACTTGTGTGCATTGAGCACACTTCCTGGGCAGCGAGCACACCCACTTGCATTCGCCGCAACGCTCAAAAACTCCATGCTGAAGATGACATGAGTAGAAGGCCTTTCCGCCAACTCCTTCTTTGCTCGCTGTTCGAACTCGTGCCACCACTTGGGAAGCGAATAGACATTGAATGAATTTCCGTTACACTGCATGCATTTGATAGTATCCGGGATTTTCAGCAGGTCGCTTGCGGCCCGCCCGCGTCGTCGGTGAAGATCGAGTAGTTGGTGGTATGAATAAGCCGATATGTGTTTGAGATCGTCGGACAATGGGCTATCCAACACATTAACGTCCAAAGTATATCGTGACGCTAATTTGGCTTCTTCGTCAAAATCGAACCGACAAGCAATCGCGTAAACGCGCTTAGGCTCGGACTTCAAGTAGGACGCTGAAACAAGGAGCTTTCGTAGGGCAGCAATGGCCGCAGTGAAGTCGTATTTCACGGCAACGGCGAGGATGTCAGCGATTTCTGAGAGCGACTTTATCGGAGGATCGGGTACTGGGTAAATGAATTGAAGCAAGGCGTCCAGAATCTCGCGTTTTTCGGGGAACGGGATTATCGGAACGCTTTCTTCGTTCTTCTGCGGAAGGGTGAACATGACCGCGAAGAAAGGCGAGGACGCGGAAAGGATGCAACGATGAGCACGAAACTCGGTGGGCTCATCCTCGCCAGACTGCAAGATTACGTCGGCGTCGAGAGTTACATCGCGAAGATGGCGCATAGCGTGCTGAGACTGAGTACCTGGGAGTAGCATGGATGGGGCACGTAGTATGGGGAGAGTAGACGCTGTCTCAACGAGATCAGTATATATAGTAGGCTGTGATGACTGGGCAGACGGGCGCACAGTGATATGTATGGGGATGCRCCGGTATCTGGCTGCCGAAGGAGATGATGCAACTCAACTCAATCYTGCAGTGAAACCAGCAGGCGTYTCCAAGCGCGSACAAACAATGTCCAAAAGCGAATSACTCCGGCGGACAGTCGACGTCGAAAGCCCGGAATGACGATCTCTGATGCTCTGGTGACCTTCAATGTGGCGGTTAAAGCGACACTTCTGGAGGTAAATTTGGGGTCTTTGATATGGCATCGTCGCCACAATAATGCTTCACATCTTGAAATCTTCTCGAGCGTTCCGGTATCAAGCCAAGTGGCGTTTCTTTTGTTCCAAACACGCTGATGGAGGAGCGCGATTGAAACCATCAGCTCAGAGAGTAGGCGCAGATGTCAAACAATCAGGAACTCACCAAGCCCATTTACAACTAGGCGAATCGGCCAGCATGAGCCACCTCACATGGCCTCATGAGCTCGGTCCACCGTCTCCGATGCCGATGGGTTCATCGACATTGTAGCATTGGCTGGGCACCAGGAAGAYCAGAGGTACGCCGCTATCATAAGGCCAGGGCGCAGAGAGTCGTTCTGGCGCAGAGAAGAGGTATTCGATGCCCATATAAGATTAGGCATCTGAATCGATCGCTCCGGGAGCATTGCGATTGTAATCAGAGCAGTATTGTCCGTATCATTTGGGGAAACGAAGTATTAGACCTTCATGTAGGTTGTGAGCTAGCCACGTAACATGTTGTCCCGTACGGGTCAGGACGGTGGAGGTAGGGAAGGAAGAGGCTTACGAGCGCTTATAATTAATGAGTGGATCAAGAATTAAGCGCCAGGTGTAAGCCTTTTGGTTTGGGCTAGGCTGCCTCAGCCTGAGCCCTGCCTGAGCCTAAACAATGCTTGAAAGGGATAAGATAAGTAGGTTTATGGCAAACCTGTCGATACACATCTAGCACTAGAAGTACACCGACGCCACCTGGTCTTCTATGGCAGCCCCGACGTATCTCAGTACCTCTTCGAGTGCCTCGAGGAATTGTCTCTGCTCCTACTCCTTCGCCTGGTATAATCCCTATCTCTCGGCGATCTAGACCTCCGTCTCCCACTGTCACCACCATATTCCCTTTTCCTACCACCATCTCTGTCCCGGTCCCGGTCCCGACTTCGACTTCTTCGACTTCGCTTCCCACCGTGCCCACCACCCGGGACGTCGAAAACCATACCATACTTGTCAGAGCCACCTTGGGGTCCTTCATCACGGTACCTCTTGGTTCGCTCTAGATCGTCTCGACCAGCGAACCCGCTCGGTGCTGGCCGCCGAGGTCCAGTCTTGATATCATTAGACCATTGTGTGTTAGTGCGAGCGACGGACTGTGAGCTATAAGGCTAGTTAGTTGGAAGGACAATTCCCAAATAAAGCTTCAGAGGCTCACAAATCAACCCAGATGCGACGATCGTCAACAAGGACATTCTGCATTTTAAAATATGCCTTTTCAGCATCCTCGCGCTTGTCAAACTCTATGAAAGCGTATTGCAGAGAGTCACCCGTCTTTTTGTCACGAATAACCTGGCAACTCATGATCGTTCCGAATCTTGAGAAAATCAGCTCAAGATCCTCGTCTCTCGTGACAGGGTTCAGCTTGCAGACAAACAAAACGTTCTCCGGGGGTCGGACATTGGCGAAGGGGAGATCTCCGACCATTTCTAGCGTAAGGGCTGACGCAGCCGCAGCTTTTTCGCGCCTCAAACGTTCCTCTTCCTCTTCAGGAAGGGTAGCCAACGGATCTTCATCTTCAGCAATACGCGTAGAATTATCTGGGGGTCGAGTGGGTGACGACGGTGGTTGTATCAGACCCGGTGGGTCAGGAAATGGGTCATCTACCAGATTTGTAAGGAAAAAGAGACATTCAGACACAAGCCATTACACGCACCGAGGATAACGACGTGACGAATTCTCACATCTTTCAATGGACGGCCGTCCTGGTCAACATAAACCTCATTCAGCTTATCCAGCGTATCGATCCCCTCCACAACATGTCCAAAAGCCGCATGTTTTCCGTCCAGATAGTCGATATTATCGCCGAGCGTAATGAAGAACTGGCTACCGCATCCACCTACTGTCTGGCCTTCCAGAGCGGGCGCAACAGCCATGGACACGGTGCCTTTATGTGTGTGTTTGAGCTTTGGGAGGATTTCTGGCGTGAAGTACCGCGGAGTGGATTTATCCGTGGATATTAGCGACCATATTGATTCTCCACCGGTTCCCGTAGCGGAGGGGTCGCCCGCTTGAGCAAGAAAATCCTTGGAGACTACAGCTCTGCATCAGCAAAGAGAACACTTTTCGCACTTTCTCAACCCAGAGTCAAAATTCAAGACGCGAGGAAAGCCACACACCATTGAAGAACGCGTTGAGGTTGTAATAGTAGATCTTGCAGAGTTTGAGAAAGTTCTCGCAAGTTTTTGGACAGGAATCGACTTCGAGATCAATAACAATGTCTCCAAGCGAAGTCTCGAAGAGCACAGACATGAAAAAGCGTCCGGAGGAGACCAGCCGTGTGGACGTTTCGCCGAGGCGGTGATGTGATAGTTGAAGTCGAAGGCGAAGCGTGAGGCGTGACGAACCGTGACGCCCTAACTGTCAGGCGCACGTGCGAACCGAACCGGGAGGTAAATTTGCCTTCAACCATGACGCAGTTCTTCCGAGCCTCACTGGAACTGTCCCCACCGGCACCCCTCATAACGACACACCATGCCGAACTCGCCTTTACGCAACTATAAACTGTCTACGGATCTTCTCTCTCTCGTGTCTATAGTTACGCATGGTCAACACTAAAAATGACATCGATTCTTAAATTACTCCCGAAGTTATTGCAGTTATCTCCACCCCCCGCCTATCCACATTATCCATTTCTTCTATCGCTTGATGTATCTACTGCCAAGGTCATTCCGACGAATTTCCCTCCTGGGTTGCTCTTTGCAGTGAATCCGCTACAACCTCGGTATGGGGCTCCTCCCAGCGTGATCAAAGAAGCATGGTGGTGACATCCGTTGGTGATCTACTCGGGGATGGAATTCAATGGGTCAATGTTTTCGCTTGACTGGAAGCATTAATGGCGCAAGATTACTTCATGACGACCGGGTATAAAAAGGCATTGAAGACCAAGAGGGAAAGTCACCAAGAAGCAACATGAAGCTCGCTCTTGCTGTACTCGCCTCAGCGGCTCTTGCCAACGCCCATTGTGAGTTAATTCTTGTGGTTAGCTGCAGGATCAGTTGAACTGACTTTTGTTGTGTAGTCACCTTCCAGTACCTCTGGGTCAATGGCGTATGAATACATCATCCTATTATCTGATCTGCACGCTGAGGGCCCTTTTTGGAACATTTAGGTTGACCAGGGATACAACAATGGAATCCGTATCCCACCCAACAACAACCCCGTCACTGATGTCACCTCCACCGATTTGACCTGCAACGTCGGCGGTCTCTCTGGTGCCGGTGTCTCCACCCTCTCCATCCCCGCTGGTGCTAACATCACGTATGTGTTGCGACCTCCATCCCGCCTCACGACCAGAACGCTGACATTCTGCTCACTTTGGCAGTCTCGAATGGCACCAACACGCCCAGAGAACCGGTGAAGACGCCATCTCTGGCGGCCACAAAGGCCCCGTCCTTGTCTACATCGCCAAGGCACCCTCAACCGCTGCCTCCTTCAACGGACAAGGCGCCGTCTGGACCAAGATCTACCAATCTGGTCTCCTCAACGCTCAACAACAACTCTGGGCTACTGATGTCGTCAACGCCAACAACGGAAAGCACAGCGTTGTCATCCCTGCCTCGCTCCCTGCTGGAGAATACCTCATTCGCACTGAGGTCATCGCTCTCCATGTCGCTCAATCTTACCCAGGAGCTCAGTAAGTATTTATGTGACATCATCCACGGTTTCACGCTCAATACTGTATGTTCAGGCTCTACATTGGTTGTGCCCAAGTCAAGATCACCGGCGGAGGAAGCGCCAACCCCCCGAAGATCGCTCTTCCGGGTGCTTACTCCCCCTCTGACCCTGGTATCACCGTACGTTTCCTTTCCCCTGTATGACTTCACGGTTTTTGACTCACATGTGCGCTCAGGTCAACATCTACAACAACCTCCAAAGCTACACCATCCCAGGTGGCCCCGTCTGGTCCGGTTGAAGTACTACTTGATCAATTAATCCTCCCATATCCTCGTCTAAGTACACCCCATCTGTATAACTACGTAATGCGCACCTGAAACAGCTTGCTGCAAGTCTGAGATGGCGCGAAGTGAATGCGATTTGTGCTCAGGTAAAATATAAGTATGTAAGACACATGGTGTATTGAGTAAATATAGGCATAAAATTAAAGATAGTGGACTCGGTACAACGTAGAGTAATACAGTCTGGGTGGGGCACAACTAGAATACATGGAATAAATAAGAGATGCAGGGAAGGAACGTGCGCACTATCTATGTACGTTTCAAGAGATCGATAGCAAAAAAGTAAAGGATTGTGATGGAGTAGACATCGTGCTACTATGGCGTTCATAACTGTCTCAAACAGAGTCCTGTAGTTCTTCATCGGAAGGCAGACGCCAACAACGTCTCCTCCCCATCGACGCTACTCGCAACGACCTCGCCTAGCCTCTTCACACCCAACCGATGGCTCTTTGGACTACCCTGGGGACATTCCCCTGACCTAAATGACGACGTCTTCCCAGGCACACTGGCCAATGGTCGCGAAGGCGAGAACGACCCGTTCCGTGAAACAGGTATCTCCACAACCATCGAAAGTGACGAAGAAGCTCGTCTGTGAAGCCCATCATTCTTCTTCGGTGCATTGGACTTCAGATGGGATGCTGGGCTAGAAGACGCCAGGGATATAGGAGTTTGCCCTCGAGACGAAGATGGTGGTTCTTCGTGATCTGTCGCAGCCGAGAACACACTACTGCCGCGTTTATGAACAGTAATGGACGAAGCAGGTTTCGTCGCCCTCGAGGCGGGCTTGGCAGACCCTCCAGCTTTCGACATTGGCTTGGTAGGTCGTTTTGATTTGGGGGTAGCGGAAGGGGAGGTTTCCAAACCCGTCTTTGAGGCTGCAACAAGGGTGGCAAGTGAAGAGGCGGGTTTTGTTGGCCCGCGAGATCGGGAACGAGAACGGGTGCGCGTCGCTGGGCCAGCATCATTTTTCGCGAGCACTTCGGTGTCTTGACGTTCAAGGGTTGTTCCTCGGTCAGCGGTTTCTTCGTGTTGCGGTTCACTCTTCCTAGGACGCTTGCGCGCCGTTGATCGCCCACGTCGAGTACCTTCGGGTTCATCAGATACATCCTTGCCCTTTCCTTTCAGGCTTGAGGTATCAACGTCGTCTGGTAGATCATCTGCATCTGTTCTTCTGCGCTTAGCCCGTGGGCTAGAGGGTGCAGCAGATGCTTTAGATGGTGATCCCGTCCTGGCTTTGCGACTCTTTGTGGAGCGAGTCGACCTTGGAGATGATGTCACAGGTTCATGGCAACGTAAAGCATTGCAGGAATCGAGTTTATCATTGTGTGGTGTCGAATCTGCGCGAAATCGCGCGCGTTTGCTGTCGGTCTGGGAAGGGAGAACCATTAGTCGGCAAATAGACAGGTAGTAGAAAGAAGGGGCATCACCGTGTGCATTCCCTCGTAGCACCAGCCATCCGGAGGACCCATATCTCCCGTACCCTCGACCGTCTTTCCACAACAATTGTAAAGCGTCTCATACCCGTCTATCTCAGCAGAATCGTCGTCATGTGCGACGCGGCAAGACCGATCATTGTTATCGACTTCCATGTAGAATTTGTGGCACCGGACGCAGTGAAGGGTCGGTGGTGGTGTAAGGGATGCGAAGAAATCCGTCAAAGCTGTAAGGATATGTGGGGGGACGGGCTCTTCTGGTATTGCAGAAGAAGTTAAAGCAATTGGTGTCGCGAGTTCATTTGTTGGATGAAGCCTCTTCAGCGTGTAAGTCCAAAGAGTTTGCGCGGGCACAGAGCGTATGAGTCGATACAGATCAGCACTATCGGTGACGGTGACCAAATCTGGCGTCGGCGAGACTTCACTTGCTTGTGGAAGTGATTGAGGCTCATCAAGCTGCACCGAAGGCGATGGTGTGCGCAGTTGAGTCTCGGCTAGTTGGGGGATCGAGGGTTTACGAGAAAATATCAGACCGAAAACCATCGTGGTGGTAGAAAATACTGGATGACAGAAAACGAAGGGGAATTAGTGTGTCATTGAAGGAGGACACGAGGAAAAGGCGAGGGCGAATAATTGCACCGCGAGGGCGAGGCCACCAACGGAATGTGACTCACACGAGGAGGGAGCCCCTGAATGAGTCGAGGACTACTCCTGAAGTAGACGTGTTTGGGTGGGTGGACGATTAAACCAGCGTGTTCTCTGGAATGGAAGCAGGCGGCTCGATTATCGATTATCGAGTCACCGTCATAGGGCAACAAAGGGAGCGAACGGGAACGATACGTTGATGTAGTCTAGAGTACCTTAAAGTGAGGAAATACAGGTCGATTGGTGGCTGCACTAGCCATCGGATACACCGGGCTTCGAGGCCTTAAAGGCACATATGAGGAAGTCGCGAGAAGGCAAGCACTTCGTAGGCCATCGCCACGGATGAACCGTGCTCCAGGACTGGCTAAGGGATGGTTTGTGTTTCCGGAGTGCGCAAAGGGACTGGGGAATCACAGCTCGGATATGATACCTTGGAAGAGGCGAAGGTCAGGAGGGTATAAGCGATTAGCCACCTCTCGGAGGACCGCCGCGGCCTCGTCCTCTCCCTCTTCCAGGGTGACCACCTCTCGGTGGAGGCCCAAAGTTGGGTGGAGGGGGAGCAGCATCTATCCTTGCTGTCAGAGCTTCGTTGCTAACCAGCTGAGGAGCATCGATGCGCTGCAATATCCCAGGAACGCGGACCTCCCCAGCTTCGTTCCCTCCACCTCCACCACCCTCCTTACGACGACGTCTAGGACTCCGAGGAGGATTGGGAGTAGTTGGTGTCTGTGGCGTCGCTTTCGGAGTTTCAGCGCCGTCTTTGGCTTCTTCGTTGGTGTTGTTGGTAGAGTTATCATCTTTCTCTCGTTTGCGGCTGACACCGACACCACTAAGAGCTGCCTCAAACTGTCTGGATGCGATCCCCAGTCGCATCTCCTGGGAGCAGTCGGTGGCTGAGCAGCGGCACCACCTGGAGTCTGACTCTGAGCTTTAGACGGCCCAGCTTGAGCAGGCGGAGCTGAATCTGCTGCTGAGGGAGCGGCATCTCCAGAGGCAGCCTGTTTGCCACGATTTTTCGGCGGCTTAGGTGGCTTGACCTGAGGGGGCGCGTTCGAGTTCGATCCACCTGAGAGACTAGGCTTCTGCTGTCCCTGCGGCGGCTTGACGGGTGTGGGTGTCTGAGCATTTGGAGGAGGGCCTGTCGCTTTGGGCGGTGGTCCTCCTCGCTTATTTTCCTGTTCCCACTAGGAGAGTCAGGCGTCGGACGAACGGGCTCGGGACGGGCGTTTTGACCGGGCGAAGGTTTCTTGGCCTCATTCTTACGGATGTTGTAGTGCGGGTGATTCCGAAGGATGGCCTCTCTGTCTTTGGCAGCGGATTTCTCTGCTTTAAGTGCCTCTAGTAGAGGAGTTGTGGTGGGTGCGGGTGCGGGCTGCGTTGAAGCAACTAGACAAGGGTCAAGGGGTGTCTTGACAAAGTGATAGGTAAGAACTTACTGAGCGTCTCAAGCGAGACCGATTCTGGTTTCTCCTTGGATGCGTTGAGTGCCTCGATGAAGGAGACGTAATCGTCATCTAATACAACGCGGCAACATGAGCCAAATTTCATGCATGACAATTATCACTCACCTTTCTCGATGGTGGCATTCCGCGCATCGGGCTTCTTGCGCTCGGACGGAACCTTTTGATAAGGCGCAAATTCAACTACGGCCTGGTACTCGTTCCCTGACGGCCACATGTTAACTTACAGCGACCTAGCAACAGCACAAATTTGCGAAATACCTGCTTTATCCCTGAATAAATGACCATCATACTCTCGACTAAACGTCGCCAACTGGTCCTCATTCTTGAAGGCGATGAATGCTCTCGACGGTGTGTTTTCCTTGCCCAGACTGAACCGAGCTCAGTGACATAGAACCTTGGGAGATACCGTTGCGATCGTCGTACCGTTTGCTCGCTTTTCCTGGATAGTAGATCTTCCAGTTGACGGACCCGTCAGCGACCCAGGCCTGCACACTACCCCAGAATATTTCCTCGGGTAGATTGGGTGGGAGTCGTCGGACGACGGCCTTCAGCCTCTCGTTTGTTGGGGGAGCTGTCTGCACATTCCGCTCTGTGTCTCGCTCCTTCTTCTGTTTGGAGGTTTTAGTAGCCATGATTGATTGAGCTGGAGCGCTGCGCGAGCTGGTTCACGTTGAACGTTGAAGACGAAACTTTGTGACCGTGGTAAAGTCTGTTCTCACAGTCAATACAAGCATCTACGATCTTTATCTGCGCCTCTCCACCTTTTCTTCAAGCCCAGAGGCAGCCAGAAACTAGGGTAAACCATCGTCTGCTCCTCCAGGACCAATACCTCCTCCCATCATCCAAACCTTGCATGTCGACCCGATCGTCTTCTCGCCTCTGCCTCTCCCCCAACATCAGCTGCATCCAACACCGCATAAGCCACGAAAAACTCTCCAAATCCTCCCATCCATCTCTCTCTCACAGCCGCCATCCGCCATCTCTCCTCCCTTCCATCACGCTACAAGGCCTTGAATGCGCCCTTCAACACGCATCTATGCTCCCTCCATCACTCCCTCACTCCCTCAAGACTGAGCACGACCACGCTCACACAAAGCCGTCCCACTTGACTAGTTGACTGACCACTCACCCAGAGTACGCCAAAGCCCCTCCCCTCCACAACTTGCTTCCCTGGACCAAAAACTCGACCTCCTCCCAACTTGTTCGAGTTCAGATGATATGTTGGGATCGNAAAAAAAAGTTTCCATTGCATATAGTGAGTCCCATACATCATTATACAACGTGGATATAGCTTACATTACACCTAGTTATCCTATGCGAAGCATCCACAACCCTTCCCCTCGCGATCCACCTCAACCTTCCCTACCAACTGCCTTCCTCCCCTCCAACAACCTCCACACCCACGACGCATCTAGAACTCGATGCGGCCTTCCCTAAGCGTCGCCCACGAACCTTCCAAAACACTGTCAACATCCTCAAACGAGTCGAACGCTTCCCCGAGCACGAAAAATCGGAAAACCCCGAAATTTCGAAAATTCGACCCAAACACAAAATCAAAGACGACTCACCCAATATTCAACCAGGCCTTTCGCAAACTTGGCCATGGGTACCTTGAATGTGTACGAGCATGGGGATACTGTTGCTAGACGCCTGCGATGCGTTGCGGATGGGGTACGGAGGGATCATCAAACACTTCCCCGACCACGGAAAACCGGAAAAATCTGAATTTTCAAAAATTCGACCCCAACACAAAATCAGAGACGACCCACCCAATATCCAACCAGGCCTTTCGCAAACTTGGTCAAGGGTACCCTGGACGTGTATGAGCATGTCGATATCGTTGCTAG